>JAVJIF010009809.1:0-193358 GCA_038442645.1 Agave tequilana
TATATATATATATATATATATATATATATATATATGCATGATATACATCCATAAAGAGGAGATGCTACAAAGTTAACCCCCTGCATACATGCATTACATGAAGAAAATGATGACTAAACCCAACCCTATTTAAGCATAATATAATGTATAGACGGAGATGTTAAACTCCCCCTATACACGTGTGCCATATAAAGAAAAGAGACCAAACTCTTCTTTATATACTACATTCATCATGAATCTATATATAGAGGAGATGTTAAGCTCTCCTTGCATATAAGTATTATATATCAAAACAAATTTTTGATATCACATGAAATTAATTAAACAAATTTTGATACTACTTAAAATCAATAAAACAAGTTTTTTTTATGCTACTTTATTTTGCTTTCAAGTGGTCACAAAACTATAGATAAACACAAAACAAATTTTTTTGATATACCAATATATAAGCATAAATATTATCTTATAGATACCACTTGTAGATAAACATAAATATTATCTTATAGATAAACATAAACAAGAAATCATTTGAACTTTTCTCACTTTTTGAAATAATCACAAACCTAATGCATAGCTTGTTGAAAATAAAAGCAAATGTTTTGAAGTAAAAGTAAGCTTAGCATGAAATCAATTTGTGCTATAAAAAATATATGATTAATGTAAAATAAGCACAATCAATCATATATATGTATATATGCTAATTTAAATGCCACTTGAAATTTAATGCATACATATATAAAAAAACTTGAATGAGTATATAAACATGAAATAACATGATAATCATTGTGTAACTCATATCATCTTCTTTATCATGTACAAGTTTAAAAAGATATACAATGTGAGCAAACAAGGCATGATTGCCCAACCAACCACCCTTTAAGGGTAGAAGTTTTCAAAAATAAGATTTTGAAAACAGTATAGTTAGATTGAAAACACTATCAAGTGAAGAATAAAGAACTAGTTTAAAATAGTTTTAAAAACTAGCTAAAGATCCTTCAACATGAAACCAATCATATATTTCATGAAACATGTATATTACACAAATTTCTCACTCAAATCTATAAAATATAAATATGGGCTCATAAATGTGAAATCATGAGTAAACATAAAGGTGAGTGCAAAATAATCATGTAAATAACATATTTTTGAAAATAAAACTATAAAGCTCAAATAAAAACTCAAACGAATTTTTTCCCCTAAAACATGATACATCATATAACTATGCAAGAATCATCAAAACTAGGACATACAATGTACAATCAAACAAAAAATGAGTACACAAAAAAATAAAACATGTATAGCATGAAGAATAAGTATAACTCAAGAATTGTACATGTATAGCACAAGTTTTAATGATTTGCATATAAATATATGATATAAACATATAATCAATATATGCTTTAAACTAAAACATATAAAAACATAAATCTACCAAAAAAAATAGACATGTAAAATCACTTGAAAACATGAAGAAAGTCTTTTTTTAGAATACATGCATAACTTACAGCCAATCAACTCAACATTAAGCACAAAATAATAAATGGCTGAGTCTAGGTTGCTACACTAGCATATAAGCATTTAAAATATTTTTAAAAGTGAAGGATGAAATGGTTATCAATACGATGTAACCAATCCATTTCTTCAAAGCAAGATAGTCTTCCACCAAAACTCCTTGATAGCGATGCATTCATGATGTGTCCGTCAAACTCCGATTGCATCTACTACCAAAGTACCAATCTTCTCACATTTTGTGAGAGCCCACACCTACGTATAAACAAGTGATAGAAATTTTGATACCCATATTTTTTTTGAGTCCATGAGGGTTAGTAGCATTGAGAACCCAAACATTTTTGTTTGCAAATTCAAAGAAATAATCTATCAAAGCAAAATTTCGCAATCTGGCCTTTGCAGCCACAACATGTACGTAAGTATACTCTAGCATACAAATGAGTGTGATCATGTGTGCATGTGTATACCATGGATAGTGTGCATGAACATGTCGAATATGTTTCTTACGAAATATAGATTCCAATCTACTGTGATTAAAGTACAATCGCTGAAATTTGAGCTCAAATAATCAATCTTATTTTTCAAAATATAAATCTCATTTTATCAAAATAAGATGCAACATTATTAGCATGAGAAACATGACAAGCATGAGAATCAAAATCATTTTTCTCTTTGAAAATAAAAATCATTTCTTTTTCCTTCAAAACAATTTTCTTTTTCAAAAAATCATTTTCCTTCAAAATAATCTCCTTTCTGTAGAAATAAAAAAACTTAGTTTTTCAAAAAATCATTTTCTTTTAAAATAACTTCAAATTTATTTTGAAAGGAATCCTTTTCGTTTAAAACAAAATCATTTTCCTTCTTTAACAACTTATTTTCAATTTTTAACAAATCATATTTTTCAAGAAGTTTTTAAAAAAATAATGCAAGCTCATCATATGACATCTCAACATCTTCATCAATCTCAGAATCGGTATTTACCTTAAGGGGATCATCCCCTGGACCATATAGCACATGTTGGAAGCATCACTTCCTTGATCCGAGTCACTCTCCTTATCCATTTGCGTTTGTTCCCAAAGAGAGACGAGAGTGTTCTATAGTATAAAAGTCGAATCATAATTAAAAATCCTAGATAAATATTCATCATTTAGAATTGATTTAAATAATGAAGGGCTTTTGCATTAGCCTTAAATATTTGCTATTGACAAAATATGAATCTTTGGTTATGGCAAGATAAACATGAATACCAAGGGCTTTGAGATACATAAAAATCATAACTTTTCAAGTTTGAAAGTTAAGAATATCAAACATAAGAGATCAAACATAGGAGGTGCAATGAAATCCATGTGTGTCTATGCAAATATTGTGATTATAAAAGTAAGGATCTTTAACTCTAGATTGTTAGACCCCAAATAAGAGCACCACCACTTGTAGATCACCTAGATAAGGTGAATAGGGGATTTGCAAGTCAAATTCCAAACAGTGTGAAATTAAAAACTTATTATGCAAACTAAAACTATCACAAAACGTATAACCAAAGAGCCAAATTTCCGATGAAGGGCTCTAAACTTCTCCTCAAGATTCCTCTAGACTAAGAGTTGAGGTGATACTACAACTCTCTTGGTTCAATACAAGTGTGAGCACAAACACAGTATCAAGCATGTAAAGAATAGGCAAGGAATAAGAGCATGCAAGATATTAAACAATCCCAAGTATATATGACAATTAAGCACAAGTATACATCAAGCATATAAGGATTTAAATAATAAAAGCATGCAAGATATAAATACAAGTGAGTTGAGAGAGAGAGATAAACAATAACAAACACGAGAGAATTGTTTCGAGGTTCGAGCCACTTGCTCTACGTCCCCACCTTTACCGCAGTGAAGGATTTTACTAGAATTGATTTCGCAAGATCACTCGGTGCCACAACACCTACAACGAGCTCCCTCAAGAACTCTTGGACCTATAAGTCCCTCACTTGTTCCCACAAGAACAATACACGCGAACCCACAAGCTCGCCGAGGCCGCAACCTCTACAACTCCTCCAAATACAAAGACAGAACACTTGGTGATTACTTCTCTTGATCACCAACAAACACTCTCACAATAAGGATTCTATTAGGATTGGATATAGCAATGAAAAGCTCAAACTTGTATGAGAAAACTAGATAGATTTGAAAGTGAAAAACTTAAGAAAAAGCTTTTGAAAACTCAAAAAATCACTCTTGAAAAACTCTCTTTTAATATAAAAATGAAGCTCTAAAACTTGTTGAGAAACTCTGTGAAAGAGCTCTTAAAAATATTTGTCAAAATCTAGTAGAAAAACTGGCCAAAAAATCTATTTATAAAGCTGTCAAAAACTAGCCGTTGGGGCCAGATTGGCCTGCCGGTCGACCGCCCGATCGACTAGATATCGGTCATTTTTATGACCGCTGGGGTTGCCGGTCGACCGCCCGGTCGACCGAACCCAAAACCCAGAGAGCTACAACTCTCTATCGGTCGATCACTCGGTCGACTGAGCCAAGCCCGAGAGTGGGCTTGCGCCAGTCGGTCGATTGCACTTCAGTTTTTGCATGAGTGCACGTGAGTTGACCAATCGGTCGACTGAGTTAACCTTCGATCGACCCGTCAGTCGACCAAGCTAGCCTTCAGTCGACCGGTTGGTCGACCGCAAGCAGCCCAAAAACCCAATTTTGAACATCTTTTGAATACATTTTAAATACCATTAAATCTCCATAAATCCTATAAAAATAGTTTATATAAATACTTTGAAGTACAAATATGTGTAATAAAAAATCAACACATATTACAACATGTGAACTATTTTTGAGGTAAAGAAATTAAGGCATAAACCAAGATCGGTATTTTTCAAAAAACCAACTTCTAAATGAAAAACCGATTTTTTTTTCAAAACTTGTTCAAATACAAAAATAAGATATTGAAACACATTTGAAGCATAGTGTGTATGAAAATGATCCAATACACATAGTAAAAATAATATCTTATTTTTGATAATAAGCTCCAAAATAAGTTTCGATAAAAACAAAACTAAAATACATGAACTAAATACATCAAAATAAGTTATCTAAGCATATGAAGCATAAATATATATGGATAAAATCCAATATACATATAAATCATGTAAACTTATTTTGATAAAATCTATTCATGAAATCGAAAGATGTATTCTTGTAACTCAAAACCAAAATGGTTAAACTAAAAACTAAAACTATTTAACATGAAAAATAATATAATATTTTTTTTATGTGTGTATAAGCTTGGGCAATTCACAGCTAATCTATCATTTACATTTTATCCTAAAACAAAAATTTTAAATTTACAAACTCTTAACTCAAGTCTTCTTGAAAATCTTCTTCACCATCTTAACATTGATCCAAACTTGATCTATGAGCTAGACTCCTCTTTGAGTACTTGATGCGATCTTGAAGCGTGAGCTCTTGAATCAATATGTGATAGCTTCAAAACTTGATTTCGAATCTTTTGTTGGAGCTAAGCACCGACTAAGATCTTAATTAATTATCTGAAACTTGATAAATATAAGATTATTAGTACTCTAACTACATGAGTTAATCATCATCAAAATTAGAGTGATGGGCCTTTGGGCCAACATTCTAGCTGGGCTGAAGATATGGATTTATATGATGACTATGAGTACTCGAGGTATGAGGATGATGCTATAATGGAAGAAAAGGATCCTGAAGATGAGAATCCTAAAGAAGAAGACCCTGAGGAAGAGGATTCAGAATAAGACACTGAGAAAGAAGACCACATGGGAGGATATTCTGTGAGGAACAACAAAGATGAAAGCTTCACTAATTCTAATATCACTCCTTGAAGGAGATTTCGATGTATAACATTTTGGAAAAGGTGTTTTGACTCACATATTTAAAGCTTTTTGGGAAGGGAAGGTTTTGTATGTTTTGTAAAAGAAATGCGTGTAAATGATGTATCTTATACATTTGTATGTTTTGTAGGAATGTAAGCATGTCAGTGTAAATCTTATTACAGAAATATTTTGAAGTTATAAATAGATGTAGTATTTTGTTTATGAAACTTGCTTTATGTCATGAATATTGTTGAAAATAAGAACTGGTTATTCTTTTAGGTATAGATGGACTTGAACTTTTCACCACCAGATACCAATTCTAAAGGCAATGCCTTACCGCAAAGTATGGTAGGAAGTGTCCATTCCCTGAGAAACCATGAGTTTGTGGGGGAACAATCCAATGTCAACTAGAGGGTCCCTGACAAAATGTCGGATTGGTTGGTATAGCTGTTAACAATAAGTAACCCACGTAGAGCTCTAGAATAATTTTAGAAGTTAAACCCCAGCATTTAAAGAAGGAGCCGATCCAATAGAAGCTGAAGAGTGGCTTCACCGATTGAGAAGATATTAGACGTTATGGAATGTACTGAGAACAACGAGTATCTTTTACCTCTTTTATATTCCAAGGGGAGGCAGAACGTTGGTGGAAAATGGTTAAAGATTGAGCGAAGACCTTGGGAACAGAAATTTCTTGGAGCTTTATAGTCAAAAAGTTCAATGAAAAGTATATGCCGGAGGTAGCAAAGGACAACAAGCTTGCAATGGAATTTCAAGATCTGAAACAGGATAAATTGACGATGAGCTAGTATGAAGTCAAGTTCACTCAATTATCAAGATATGCTAATAAGCTGGTGTCTGAGAGGAGGATAGAACAAAAAGATTTGTTAGAGGTTTGAAACTTAGAATCAGAAGCAAAGTAGTTCCATTTTAAATACAAATTTATAGCTAAGCCATAGAGAAAGCACTGGAAGTTGAAAGGGATATGCAAGAAAATCAGGATATGAGAGCCAAGGAGCTATCTTCTATCAAGCACCCCCCGGTATGCTAACATACCAAGATTTGGAACTTTCCCTGTCAGGCCCGACGGAGGTGTTAGGTTTTCCCTAAACCAATCCAAAAACCTATGATAAACCCATGGCCCGAGGCATAGGTTTTTCTCATGCGACACCACCCACATCCTTTTTGCGTACCAGTTTTGCCGAAAATATATGGTGTCCAGGTGCAACTGCAATCACACTGGTAATTGTATGATAGGCAAACAATACTTTGCTTGCGAAAAACTGGGCCGTATGAGGAGAGATTGTCCAGCCATACATGGTCATCCAGGCGCTAGTAGGGGAACAGGTGACAGACTCCAGGCATCGCCCTAACAGTTGCTATTCGGCAGCTTGTCGGCACGACCCACACAATAATGACTCAGGCTTCGGTGCAACAGCCCAGAGCTCAAGGAAGAATGAATGCTTTAACCAAGCAGGAGGCCCGAGCATCCAATGCAGTAGTTGAAGGTACTATTTGTTTAGTCAAAAATATTGCACGAGTATTATTTGATCCTAGTGCTACACACTCCTTTATTTCGTCATCTTTTGCAACAAAAAATAACAAGAAATCTGAACCTATGAATTATCAACTGTGGTGTCAACCCCTAAAGGCGTTGAATTGACCACAAATATGTACTATAAAGGAAGTGAAATTTTATTATAGGGAAAATGAGAACACAAGCAGATCTGATGAAATTAGGAGAGATGGAATATGATCTCATCCTAGGCATGGACTGGTTGTCAACATATCAAGCAGATGTAGACTATCATCAGAAGAGGATAATCTTTAAGTTATAAGAAATTCTAGAATATGTATATGAGGGATGAAGAATAAAATCAACATTCCAATAATTTCAGCTTTAAATGCCACTAAGCTATTGAGGCATGGGTGTCAAAGATTCTTGGCAACCATCATAGATAAAGAGGATGATTAGGCAAAAATTGAAAATATAGCGTCATAAAAGAATACACGAATGTGTTCTTAGAATATCAACCAGGCCTACACCAGATAGGACAGTAGAATTTTCTATTGATCTTCTACTAGGGAAAAGTACTACATAGGCTCCTTATAGGATGACATCCGTAGAGATGAAAGAGTTGAAGGACCAACTATTTGAGTTGTTAAGTTTAGGATTTATTCGGCCGAGTGTATCACCTTAGGGTGCTCCCATACCATTTGTAAAGAAGAAGGATGGGAGCATAAGGTTGTGTATAGATTAGCGAGAACTAAACAAAGTCACTATCAAAAATTGATATCCATTCCCGAGAATTGATGATCTTTTTGATCAACTTCAAGGTGCCAGTGTATTTTTCAAATAGATTTAAGGTCTGGATATTATCAGTTAAAGATTAAACCAGAGGATGTACCTAAGACGACATATAGAACTAGATATGGACACAATGAATTTTTAGTGATGTTGTTTGAACTGACCAACGCACCAGCAACATTTATGGATCTGATGAATAGAATCTTTCAGCCGTATTTAGATCAGTTTGTGGTGGTATTTATTGATGACACACTAATTTACTCAAGAACACAGAAGAATATGAGGAACACTTGAGAATAGTATAACAATTATTAAGGGAGAAACAACTTTATGCAAAATTTAAGAAGTGTGAATTCTGGCTGGAAAAAAGTTGGATTCCTCGATCAAATTATAACTAAAGAAGGAATATCGGCGGATCCCACAAAGATTGAAGCAATTAAGGATTGGCTTAGGCCCACCAATCACGAAAGTATGGAGTTTCTTAGGGCTGGAAGGATATTACCAGAGATCTTTGGAAGGATTCTCCAGAATAGCGGTACCGTTATCGTAGTTAACCAAGAAAAGCCTCAAGTTCCATTGGGAGAAAGTCAGGAGAAAAGTTTTTAGGGATTGAAGGATAAATTAACTTCGGCCCCAATCTTAGCCATGCCCTCAGGGACTGAAGGCTATGTTATATACAGTGATGCGTCAAAGTCGGGACTAGAGTGTGTATTGATACAACATGGTAGAGTAATCGCATATGCTTCCAAGCAGCTTAGGAACCACGAGAAGAATTACCCGATCCATGATCTAGAGTTAGCTGCAGTTACATTTGCCTTGAAGATATAGCGACATTATCTTTATAGGGTATCTTGTTATATATATACTAATCATAAGAGCCTAAAATACATCTTTACCAAAAAAGATATGAATATGCGCCAAAGAAGGTGGTTGGAGTTAATAAAAGACTATGATTTGACCATTCACTATCACCTTGGTAAAGCCAATGCAGTAGCCTGATGCTCTTAGTCGAAGTCCGGAGGATTTTTAGCTGCATTATTAACCCAGCAACCTAATTTGTTAAGAGAAATAGAGAAGATGCAAATAGAAATTCTAATAAAAGAACCCATATTGGGGATCAGTCAAGTGAATCAGTCAGTATTAAATTTGACCTCTATGAGAAAATCAAGAAAGTACAACAGAAGGATGATCGGATAACAAAGAATAATTAAAAAGTGCAAAGAGGTGAAACTCAAGACTTTACCATTGTGAGAGGCTTACTGAAAAAAGGAAGCCGAATATGTGTTAACCAGATCTTGAACTCATGACTAAAGCTCATTCGACTCCTTACGCAGCACATCCTGGAGCGACTAAGATGTATCAGGATTCGTGATCAAGTTTTTGGTGGGAAGGAATGAAGGATGACATAGCTAGATTGATAGAGAAATGCCTAATATGCCAACAAGTCAAAGCAGAACATAAGAACCTCCGGGAATTCTTATGCCATTGCAGGTTCCTGAATGGAAGTGGAGCCATATTACGATGGATTTTGTGACAGAATTCCCTAAATTACTCCAAGGATATGATACTATATAGGTGATCGTTGATCGGTTTACAAAGTCTACTCATTTCTTACCCATTCAAGTGAACTACTCAATAGATAAGTTAGCACAAACTTATCTTCAAGGGATAATCAGGATTCATGGGGTACCCGAGACAATCGTGTCAGACCGAGACACATGGTTTTAGTCACGATTCTGGATAGCCTATCCAAAGCTTTAGCCACTAGGCTTCATCCAAGCACAATGGCTCACCCGCAGACGGATGGACAATCAGAAAGAACTATAGAAATATTAGAAGATATGCTGAGGGTATGTACATTGGATCTCAGAGGCAACTAGGAAAATATTTACCACTGGTGAATTTTACATACAACAACAGTTACCAATCGACTATTGGAATGCCACCCTTTGAAGCCCTATATGATAGGAGATGCAGATCCCTAATTTGTTGGGAAGAGGTGGGAAATCGGAAGTTGTGGGACCTGATATTTTAAGATATGACGAAGAAAATTTTGATGATAAGAAAGAGGATGACGGCGGCCCAAAACAGACAAAAGGCATATGCAGACCAACATTGGAGACGAGTTCGCTGTAGGAGACAATATTTTTAAAGTGTCCCCAATGAGAGGAGTAGTTCGAACTATTAAAAAAACAAGTTGAATCCTCGATATGTAGGGCCTTTCGAAATATTGGAAAGGGTCAGACCCTTGACATATCGACTGGCTTTACCCCCAGAGATGGAGAAACTTCACAGTGTATTCCACGTATCTCAGCAATGAAAATATATATCAGATCCCAGTTATAACTTTAACTATTTGCCCTTACAAATCCAAGAAGACCTATCCTACATAGAGGAACCAATATTTATACTAGACCACAAAGTAAAGCACTATGGAACAAGATGATACCTCTAATAAAAGTATTATGGAGAAGCCAAAAGGTTGAAAAAGTTACTTGGGAACCGGAAGAGGAGATGCAAAAAATTATCCAGAGCTATTTCAAGGTACTTTGAGTTTTGAGGGCAAAATTTCTTTTAGGGGGTGTAGAACTGTAACACCCAATTCTAGTTAACTCGGGTTTTCGATCTAATTAAAATAAGCATGAAATTTAAGGTGCTTGATACATAACCCCACGGTTAATAAGTTAAATACGTGGTGGAGCATAATAGTATGCATGCTCATGCTTTTCCCTGTAACCGTATTCGGGGGGGGGGGGGAGATAACTTTACGCATGTATTATTGATAAATAATTCTACTTGTATTCAAATCTATATATGTATATGTATATGTATATGTATATGTACGGGATGAAATCACCTAGAGGGGGGTGATTAGGTGACTAGCTAATCTAATGGTGATTAATGCGGAATTAAAAACTAAATGCAACACACTTAGTGTAACCAAAGAGTGTAGCCGGATTCCCGTGAAGGGCTCTGGACAAACTCCTCAAGATTCCTCTAGATAAGAGTTGAGGTGCCGCTATGGCTCTCTTGGTTAATACAAGTGTGAGCAAACAATCCCCAAGCATATATCAATTTTAGCTCAATTATATCAAGCGAGTAAGGAGATAAGCAATGTAAGCATGCAAGATATAAATATAAGTGAGAGATAGAGAGAGAGCAATTGTAAACACGGGAGATTTGTTTCGAGGTTCGAGCACCCTTGTTCTACGTCCCCGCCTTCAACACTATGAAGGATTTCCACTAAAAAGATCCCACCGGATCACTCGGTGCCGCAACACCTACAAGCGAGTTCACACTAGAACTCCTTTGGACTCTCTAATCCCTCTCTTGTTCCCGCAAGAACAAACACATGCAAGCACGCAAGCTTGCCGAGGTCGCACCTCTACATCGAGCTCTCGCTAGAACTCGAAACAACCGCGAACCCGCAAGTCCGCCTCTTCAAGTATAAAGTAGAATACTTTGGTGATCAAACACTTTGATCACCTAAAATTTTCTTACAACAAAGATCCCTATAGGATTGATATAGCAATAAATAGCTCAAGTGTGTGAGAAAACTTGGATTGATTTGGTGGTGAAAAACTCAAGAAAACTCTTTTTCAAAATACTCTTTAAAAACTCTCCTTTTGATATGAAAGTATTATCACTAAATCAAGTGGAGAAAACCTATAATAGATAGGAAAAACTGATTTTGGAACTCTCCAAAAATCTTATGTAAAACAGTTCAAGAGACCCCATTTTATAGGCTCCAAAATCTGCCCGTTAGAAGCCAACTAAGCAGCTCTGGCTGCTGACGGTCGACTACCCAGTCGACCGCCAACGGTCGGATTTCCGACCGTTGGGAAGTCGGTCGACCGCCAATCGACCGCCAACTGGGCAATGGCCTAGCGGTCGACCGCCCAGTCGACCAGGCCATTTCCAGAGAGCAGACACTCTCTGGCGGTCGACGGCCCAACCTGTGCAAATTTTGTGCACGTCGATCGACCGTCCGATCGACCGACCTCAGTCACAGTCGATCGTGTGGTCGACCGGCTGAAGGCTAGAAAACAGTTTTGGAGATTTAAAAACTTGACTTTTTACCTATGATAAAATCTCAAAAATCCACAAAAAATTTACAAAAATAAGTTCAGTATTATACTTTAATATACAAACATGTTGAGTAAAAATCAAAATATGTTACAAACATTTTGAACTATTTTTGTGTTATGAAAATTTTGGATTAAAATAAAATCTGTATTTTTCCAAATTGATTTTTCTAAAACTTCTCCAAATATAAAAACAAGATATTTTAAACACTTTTGAAGCTTAGTGTGTATGGATATGATCCACTACACATATATGATGAAATATCTATATTTTTGACAATAAGCACTAAAATGGTTTTGGTAAAACACATGTAAATTTTGAATTCTAAAAACCAAATCGGTATTTTTCTAGAACTAAAAATCCTTTATGAAAACACATAGAAATCTTGTGTGTGAGTGTATATGATACTTGAGCAATCCACCAACTAATCTATCCTTTACATTTTATCTAAAAACAAAATCTTACTAAAAAAACAAACCTAGACACAAGTCTTCTCTTGAAGGTCTTCACTTGAAAATCTTCTTCTCCTTCTTGACTTGGTCCAAAATATGATCCAATGAGCTAAACTCTTCTTGAGTACTTGATGTGGTCTTGATGCACAAGCTCTTGAATCAACACGTGCTAGCTCCAAAACTTACTTGAAATCCTTTGTTGAAGCTAAACACCTACTAAGATCTTGATCACATATCTGAGACAATTAAACACAAGATCATTAGTACTATAACTACATGAGTTAGTCATTATCAAAACTAGAATGATGGGTCTTTGGGCCAACAATCTCCCCCTTTTGATGATGACAAAACTCATGGAGTTATATATGCATGGATTAAAGTTAAGCTTCATAGAAACTCCCCCTTAACTCATGCATAGCAATAAACAAATAGATATTGCAATGAAGTACATGAAACTAAACAAATATGTATGCATCAGCAAGGTGAGAGAAACATGCAAACATCCAAAATCCTTTTCTCAAAACTTTCTCCCCCTTTTTGTTTAAACTTTAAAATCATTCTCCCTATTTTGTGAAAACACAAGATGCATAAACTCAATATATGCAAAAGCTCAAATATGAATATATAAACTCAAAATCTTTCTTCCCCCTTTTGTCAATCATCAACAAAGGGGTAAATAAAAAAAACCAATACAATAAAGATATATATGCGATATACATTCATGAAGAGAGAGACGTGAAGTTAGCTCCCCTGCATACATACAATACATGAAGAAGGGATGACAAAGCCCTAACTTATATAAAGTATAATATACAATGCATAAGTGGAGATGTGAAGCTTCCCCTACACACGTGTATCACATAAAGAAGAGATGTCATCCTCCTCAATATAGGGTACACTCAACTTCAATCTATATATAGAAGAGATGTTAATCTCTCCTTGCATATAGACAATACATATCAAAATATTTTAAACCATCACTATAAAGACAAATTTTAAATTTTCTTAAATCAAATTTTGAGATACCATTTGTACATAAAAAATTTTAAGATACCAATTGTAAATAAACAATACAAATTTTGAATTTTTCAACAAATTAATTTGAGATTCACAAGATATTGATACCATATGAAATAGGAAATTTGTGATACCAACTGAAATTGAAACATTTGTACATTTTGATATTAATGAAAGAAAATATTTTGTAATTTGATATCAATTGAAATATATGGTAAATTTTAATACCCAATAGGTAAAACACATTGATACCAATTGAAATTTAAACCCAATTGAACTTGAAACATATTGATACCAAATGAAGTATATTGAAAATTTTGATATCAACAAAATACCAATTGAAAATAATGCATAAACTTATTAAAATACCAATTGAGATACCAATTGAAATTAAGATATAAGACAAGCTTAGTATAAATATAATTTGTATTTTAAACAAGTAAGGCTATAGTAAATCAAGCACAATCAAATCATATATATGTATGAAAATGAAAATACCAATAGAAATTGATATTATTTGAAGATTTCAAGCATACATATACAAGAAAACATATGAGCATACAAAATAAATATCAATTGTGATACCAATTGAAAACACAATGAGAATCAAGTGTATAGCTCATAAATAACCATCCTATTCATGCACATCATAAAAGATTTTTAATAAGGCATACAAGGTATGGTCGCCCATCTATCCGCCCTTAAAGGGGTTGGTAGGGGTTTTCAAAAATAAGAGTTTGAAAATATTTTATATTAAAAAACTCTACCAAATGAAGAATAAATAACTAGTTAAAGTAATTTTTAAAAGCTAGTTAAAGATCCTTCAAACATGAAACAAATCATATATATATCTCATGAATTGTACTAAATACACAAAAGTTGACACTCGAAATCTATAAAGCTCAAATATGTGCTCATGAAACAAAATCATGAGTAAACAAAAGAAGTGTGACTGCACAAGAATCATGTAATTAACATTTTCATAAAAATAATCAATATGGCTCAAGATAAACAAGAATTTCTTTTATCAAAAGCATGAAAATCATAAAAATTTATTTTCATTAAAAACAAACTTCAAGGCATATGTATGATTTATCCAAAACTAACAATATGCATACATATCTCATAAAAAGAGTCTATAATAGTATTTGCATGAAGGTAAGTAACTCAAGGATACATGTATATTTATTAGTTTTGAACAAGAATTACATATACATGAAGCAAAAACAAAAATAAAGGTAGGCAAGACAAGTATAAATGAGGGAATCATCAAAACTAGGCTATACATGTACATGTAATGATTACAAATGAGCAATGAAGTGTAAACATATATGAATCAAATGTTGCTCACTACTTGTATAAGTATATACACAAGTTTTGACAAAGACTACATCTAAACAAGTATTTACCACATGAAGCACAAAACATGAACATGCTAAAAATCATCAATGTAAAAGCATGTAAATAAAATAGAGTTTAGAGATAATTACCAAACTAAAGACTATACTCTAAGTCTCCAAAAAATGTGGTCTTCCCACCAAACTTCCTTGATAGCAATGCATCAATATGTGTGTCCATCTAGTCCATGTACATCCACCACCAGGCACCAACCCTCTCACGTCATGTGAGAGCCCACACCTACATCAAACACACAAGGTAGGGATTTTGGTACCTATTTTCTTTTGGGTCCACGAGGGTTAGCATGATTTGGATCCCAAATATTTTTATTAGCAAAATTTAAAGAATTAATTCTATCATAACAAAATTTTGTCAAATGGCTTTTGTGCCGCAATGTGTACATTTGTACACTCTAGTATGCATGTGTATGAGTGTGACATACCCGCAAAGTGTGCATATGCTTGTTGTGGGTAATGTGCATGAACATGTGGAGCTTGTTTCTTTTGAAATAAGGTTTCCAATCTTTTATAGTTAAATGCACAATTGCTCAAAGTTGAGCTCAAACAATTTATTTTATTTTTCAAAAATTTAATCTCATTTTTATCAATAGTAGTAGCATGAAAAGCATGATGAGAACGAAAATCATTATTCCTTTTCTTTTTAGAAACATTTCCTTTTTCTTTTGAAATAACTTTTCTTTTTAAAGAGTTGTTTTCATTAAATAATCTCCTTTTCTTTTTCCACCAAAACAATTTTATTTTTCAAAGAGGTATTTTCTTCGCAAAGATCATTTAATTTAGAAGACAAGAAAATATTCTCATTTTCAAAAATTCGTTTTCTTTTGAAATGCATTCTAATTTATTTTGAAAAGAATCATTTTCTTTTAATAAGGAATCAAATTTATTTTTCATTTTCTTATTGTCCTTTTTAAGTAATTCATATTTTTTAAGAAGTCGTTGACAAAATGATTCAAGCTCATTATAAGACATATCAACATCCTCTTCTAACTCGGATTCGGAGTTTACATCAAGGGGTTATCCCTTGGACCATGTAGCATACGTTGGAAGCTTCACTTCCATCATCTGAGTTGCTCCCCGCATAATATTGCTCTTGTTCGCCAAGTAAGACAATAGTATTCCATACTACAAAAGTCGAATCAAGATTAGAAACCCTAGATAAATATTCATCATTTAGGGTACTCTTTAATGCATGGATGGCTTTTGAGTTAGCCTCTACATGTTTGCCATTTAAACAATATGCATCTTTAATGGTGGCAAAATAAACATGAATCCCTAAGGCTTTGAGGTACAATGACATCTTAATCTTCCAAGTTTGGATGTTAAGAATGTCAAAGGTGGAAGGTGACATGAAATCCATGTGTGTGTACAAATATTGTGATTAGCCAAAAAAATAAGTATCTTTAACTTTAGGTTGTTAGGCCCAAATCAAGAGTACTTGGCTCTGATACCAATTGAAATCACCTAGAGGGGTGAATAGGTGACTAGCTAATCTAATGGTGAATTAATACGGAATTAAAAACTAAATGTAACACACTTAGTGTAACCAAAGAGTGTGGCCAGGTTCCCCGTGAGGGCTCTGGACTAACTCCTCAAGATTCCTCTAGATAAGAGTTGAGGTGCCGCTATGAATCTCTTGGTTGAATACAAGTGTGAGCAAACAATCCCCAAGCATATCAATTTAAGCTCAATTATATCAAGCAAGTAAGGAGATAAGCAATGTAAGCATGCAAGATGTAATACAAGTGAGAGATAGAGAGAGCAATTGGAAACACGGGAGATTTGTTTCGAGGTTCGAGCACCCTTGCTCTACGTCCCCGCCTTCAACACTATGAAGGATTTCCACTAAAAAATGATCCCACCGGATCACTTGGTGCCGCAACACCTACAAGCAAGTTCATAATAGAACTCCTTTGGACTCTCTAGTCCCTCTCTTGTTCCCACAAGATCAAACACACACGCAAGCACGGAAGCTTGCCGAGGCCGCACCTCTACATCGAGCTCTCGCTAGAACTCGAAACAACCATGAACCGGCAAGTCTGCCTCCTCAAGTACAAAGTAGAATACTTTGGTGATCACAACACTTTGATCACCTAAAATCCTCTCACAACAAAGATCCCTATAGGATTGATATAGCAATGGATAGCTCAAGTGTGTGTGAGAAAACTTGGATTGATTTGATGGTTGAAAACTCAAGAAAACTATTTTTCAAAGCACTCTTTAAAAACTCTCCTTTTGATATGGAAGTATTAGCACTAAACTAAGTGGAGAAAACCTCTATAATAGATAGGAAAAACTGGTTTTGAAACTCTCCAAAAAGCTTATGTAAAACAGTTCAAGGAGCCCCATTTTATAGGCTCTAAAAATCTGCCTGTTGGAAGCCAACTTAGCAGCTCTGGGCTGCTGGTCGACCGCCCGATCAACCACCAACGGTTGGATTTCTGATCATTGAGAAGGTCGGTCGACCGGTGGTCGACCGCCAACTGGGCAATGGCCTAGCGGTCGACTGCCCGGTCGACCGGGCCATTTCCAGAGAGCATACACTCTCTGGCGGTCGACCGTGCGGTCGACCAGCCCAACCTGTGCACATTTTGTACACGTCAGTTGACCGTCCAGTTGACGACCTCAGTCACGGTCAACCGTGCGGTCGACCGACTGAAGGCCAGAAAAATAATTTTTGGGATTTAAAAACTTGGCTTTTTACCTATGATAAAATCCCATAAATTCACAAAAAATCTACAAAAATAAGTTCAGTATTATACTTTGATATACAAATATGTTTGAGTAAACATTAAAACATGTTACAAACATTTTGAACTATTTTTGTGTTATGGAAATTTTGGCTTAAACAAATCTGTATTTTTTCAAATTGATTTTCTCCAAAACTTCTCCAAATATAAAAGCAAGATATTTTAAACACTTTTGAAGCTTAATGTTGTATAGATATGATGCACTACACATATATAATGAAATATCTATGTTTTGATAATAAGCACTAAAATGGTTTTAGTAAAACACATGTATATTTTGAATTCCAAAATTCAAACCGGTATTTTTCTAGAACTAAAAATCTTTTATGAAAACACATAGAAATCTTGTGTGTGAGTGTATATGATACTTGAGCAATTCACCAACTAATATATCCTTTACATTTTATCAAAAACAAAATCTTACTAAAAAACAAATCTAGACACAAGTCTTCTCTTGAAGGTCTTCACTTGAAAATCTTCTTCTCCTTTTTGACTTGGTCCAAAATATGATCCAATGAATTAGACTCCTTTTGAGTACTTGATGTGATCTTGATACACAAGCTCTTAAATCAACACGTGCTAGCTCTAAAACTTGAGTTGAAATCCTTTGTTGAAGCTAAACACCTACTAAGATCTTGATCACATATCTGAGACTAATTAAACACAAGATCATTAGTGCATAACTACATGAGTTAGTCATCATCAAAACTAGAGTGATGGGCTTTTAGGCCAACACGGGAGAGGGAGAGTCTTGATGACAAACTCATATATTAGTATTCCAACCCCCATAAATACTCATACATTTAACCACTCACATGCTTATAAATTTAAATTAATTACCAAAAAATTAAAATAAAAATTTAGTGATGTGTTGGAGGGTATTAGAGAGGTGTAGTGGTGAGGTGGCAAAAGTAAGAGATGTTTTGGGGAGTAGTAGTGGAGAGGTGGCACCTCATGAGAATTACAAATTTTACATAAAAGAAATTAAATACCTAATTATATCTCCATCTCCCTAAAGGTCAAGTTCAGCTCTAGTTACCTCTCACCCCAAAATATTCTTATTCCCCATCCTCTATTGAAGACCCAAAATCACCCCAACTCTCCATCTCCCTTGCTCATCCAGGTAATAAATTCTTTCCTCCTCTCTTTCTTTCTTCCTTTCTTTTTCTTTTTTTTTTCCTTCCTCTCTCTCACTCTCTCCCTTTCTCCCTGTCCTTCTCTCAGCCGCACCACAGTACCATGCAGAGTATGGGCCCAATGTGGCGGCAGGAGGAAACCAAGCCAGCTCCATCTCCCTTGCTCATCCAGGTAGTACATTCTTTCCTCTTCTCTTTCTTTCTTCCCTTCTTTTTCTTTTTTTTTCCTCCTCTCTCCCACTCTCTCCCTTTCTCCTTGTCCTTCTCCCAGCAACACCACAGTACCATGCAGAGCGTGGGCCCAGTGCAGTGGTAGGAGGAAACCAAGTCGGTCGGCGATTGACCTGGGGGGAGCAGGGAGCACGCATGATGGCCAGGCCAGGCAAGGCGCAGCCGGGTAGGGGAGGAAGAAGGAAGGGTTGGGAGTGTCGAGCAGGACACGTGGAGACTGAAATTCAGATTCCATCAAGCAAGAGATCGTCAATCTTAGGGCTTAACTCAGGTTAAATCCTTAGATCAGAGAGTAGCTGATTGTAGAAAAAATTATTCCCCTTTTAACTGGAATTTATTTAACATCAAGTATTAACCATAATCCTATTGATGAATAGGGTTGCACTTTGGGGGAGTACTCAAACCAAATTTCTCACCAGAACACTCATCAGAAACTAGTGAGTAAACTATCCTATCTTATAGATTAAACTTTGGTATTGCTAGATTTTGAATAAATAATCATGAAATCAACGAGAAATGAGAGGAACTTGGGGACAATTTCATGTAATATTAAAGTAGTTTAGGATCATAAAGCTTGTATTGTTTTATTCTTAAATGTGAGAATAAAAATGTTAGCCGGTGGTAAAACTTTAGAGGTAACCAATTTATGGCTCCTTCATGGTTTCGAAAATGGAACTTATCTTGAGACTTGGTTAAATTTCTAGTGTTATGATATATTGACAACCTTTAGGAAGGACATGGCCATATGTAATGTCCTAAGCCCAACTTATGTAAGAGATGAGTAAGATTTAGCTACAATTTGTGTATAAAAAGAAATAGTTTATGTTAAACTCTTGATGTGGTAATGATCCTTTGAAACATGGATGTTACATGTACATATATGCGTGTATAAACTATGAGGGATAATAACACTTATTTACATACAATGTAAATATCATGTGCTTATGTGTATGATTGTGATATGCACTATGTTCTTTTACCCGGAGGAAGGGATCAGCGGGAGTCGAGAGGGGGGGAAGGAGGTGATATATTATTATTATACACATATGTATATGTTTTTCTTTATATAATTAAGGAGGAAGAGGCCGAGCGGGAGAAGGTAGAAGGGGAAGACGGTGGTCAATCATCATGTGCGCGCGCGTATGTGTATATATATATAATTACTGTAATACACACACACACACACAAGTATATATATATATATATATATATATATATATATATATATAGGAGATAGACTTGTATCCTTTCAAAAGGATTGATCCCGGATCCTTCCACTCAAATTCAACCCTCCAACATTCGATACAAGATCCACTCCGTTGAAATTGATCTATACTATTTCAAGTATCTATAAACTCAAGTTTTTAAATACTTTTTGCCCATCCATCAAGTAGGGAAAAAACGGCGGCCTAGTGAGTTGGTTAGTTTAACGGTGTAGAACATTTGAAATCTAACAAAAATTAGTTTATAGGGGTTTTTAAATGTTTAGATCATAATTAAATGGCCGGATCGAGAATTTGTATGTCTAAAGACATAGATCTAACTAACTCACTACTTTCGGCCGTCCATTTTGCGTCGCTTGATGGATGGGTAAAAGTATTTAAAACACTTGATTTTTGATTTATAGATACTTGAAATCGTATAGATCAACTTCAACGGAGTGATCTTGTATTCGAATGTTGGAGGGTTGAATTTGAGTGGGAAGGATCCGGGATCAAATCCTTTTGAAAGGATACAAGTCTATCTCTCTCTCTCTCTCTCTATATATATATATATATATATATATATATATATATATATATATATATATATATATATATATATATATATATATATATATATATATATATATATATATTATTGTAAGGAGGAAGGGGTCGGGTGGGACTAGTAGGAAGGCGAGGTCGGTGGTCATTTATCATTTGTAAATACATATGAAATTATAAGGAGGAAGGGGCCGAGCGGGAGCCGGTAAGGGGAAGATGGAGAAATGAACCTCATTTTCATGAACCATGTATGTATATGTTACATAATAAATATATTTATGTATTGTTTGACTACGATGTTGCTCAATAAGGGAGTTGTAAGTATCTTGAATACCTAAACTAAGTTATTAACTACACGTGGGAATATACAAATAGTAAACCCACCTATGAGTTTGAACTTGTAGTCGTATAAAGAGATAATTTAAAGTTAATATAAGAGAGTTTCATGGTAGTTGAGACATCTAATTAATAATGGTGAAGTCTATGAAATGGGTAGAAGAGGGTCACATTGTAGGGTTGAAGCTATGGCAATTCATGTAAACCTATGTAGGTCTATTAATGGTTACAGACAAGATTGAAGTCTTAACTTTTCAAATTTTTTTTACTTGCATAGTTTACTCACTGAGCCATCGAGCTCATCCTATTTCTTTTCTTAAATTTCAGGCTTGTATAAAGATAAGGGACAGGTTTAGCTTGGAGGACTAAGTGATGGGTCGAATGACATACTTTTTATATATTGCTTATATTAACCATCTCTACATGTATGCTTTACTTTGGATACTCTTCTAGCTTGTGTGCGCATGTACGAAACTTGTTGTAAGTAACTTGTCTTTTATGACTTTTGGGACTAGGAGAATATTGTATATGTAATATTTTGTGAACTAAGACTGATGGTTTCACTTGGTGATGATGTGTAGAACCGAGTCTTGTTGATGTCATGTATCACTAATTTGCATTGGTGGAAGCATGATGTGGAAGCATGTAATAAGAAAGTAAAATTTTGATTTTGAGACATATATACCCGAAGATAAATAGGCTGTGCGGACTAAAATTGCTATTTGGAATAAGTAGGCCGTGTGGGCTGAAATTGCTATTTAGAATAAGTAGGCCGTTGTGCGCCGAAATTGATTTCTTGTATCATAGAAAAATTGAAAACTTTCAGGTGGTGCTGCCAAAATTTTGAGAAAATAAAGGAGATTATGATTTATTTGAGATTTATCAGACTAATTTTATGTTTACACATTGGGACCATTTCATTGGTTCCCTGAGATTCTTACCTATGTCCCATCATTATTAGAGGCTATGAAAAGCTTTTAATGGCTCTACAGAGTAAGAAAGAGCTCTAAAGGCATTGACCATTGAAGAGATATATCAACGGGTGAACCATCTTAAAACAAGTTATGGTAAAAGGAAGAAAATTACAGTTGAAAAGATGTATGAAAGAAGAAGTTAACATTTTTTGATCTCCCATATTGAAAATTTTTATTTGTGAGACATTGCCTTAATGTAATACATGTTGAGAAGAATGTATGTGATAGTATTATTGATACATTACTCAATTAATAGGTAAGACTAAGGATAGAGTCAAAACTAGAAAGGATTTGGTTGAAATGAGTATACTCATGCAGTTGGCACTAGAATCGAAGGGACAAAATATATTTTTACTGCCACCATGCCATACTTTATCTGAAAAAGAGAAGATAGACTTATGTCAGTGTCTTTTTGGGATTAAGGTACCAAGTGGTTACTCATCAAATATTCAAAGTCTCATTTCAATGAAAGATCTAAAGCTAGTTGGCTTAAAATCACATGATTGTCATGCGTTGATGCAACAATTCCTACTTGTAGCTATACGTTTCGTATTGCCACAATATGTCCGTCATGCCATTACCCGACTTTATTTTTTCTTTGATGCAATATGTAGCAAGGTAATTGACCTAACAAAATTGAAAGAGTTGCAGAAAGATATTGTGGTGTGTTATCTTGAGATATATTTTTCACCTTCATTTTTTGATATCATGGTGCATCTAACGGTTCATTTGATCAAAGAGATTAGACTATGTGATCCAATTTTCTTAAGGTGGATGTCTACATTTGAGAGATACATGATAATCTTAAAAGGGTATGTGAGAAATCGAAATCGACCCAAAAGTTGCATTGTTGAATGTTACACATATGGAGAGACAATTAAATTTGGCAATGAATACTTATCAAATATTGAAGCTATAGGACTTCCTAGGAGGGGTTGCACTAAGGTAATAGACGACTTTGATAAAATTGGATAAATTATCATTATTGTCAATAAAGACTTGTTGTGTCATGCACATAGATATGTCTTGAATAATACTTAAGAAGTACAATCTTACATAAATGATCATATAGACTATATAAGGCGCACTAATTCAAATAAATCAAGAAATGGGTAATAGATGAACACCATAAAATGTTTATTGAATGATTCTGAAATTGAGTTGCTGATCAGTTAACAGCTAATTCAAATTCTATTTTTGAAAATTTGAGAAGGTTAGCACATGGGCCTCGTAAGGACGTCTTGTCTTACCATGAGTATCCTACAAATGGTTATTATTTTAGACAAAAGCACATGATAACAATTGTACTCTACAAAAGGGGCGACCTTAGTGGCTTATTCAATGCATATTTCTAGCGCCAAAAATAACAAACTAGTATTTGCAAATATGTCATACTATGGGATGATCGTGGACATATGAGAGTTAGATTACACTATGTTTCATGTTCCCGTATTCCGTTATAAGTGGATGGAGAATAATAATAGCATGAAGGTCAACGAGTTACGATATATTCTAGTGGATCTTAACAAAGAGGGTCACAAAGAGGACATATTCATATCGACATCATAGGCAAAATAAGTATTTTACATCACAGATCTTGCTGATAACAAGTGATCTATTATTCTCTCGACGAAGCAAAAAATTATAGCTGATTGTGATGACATGAGAAATACTGATGATAATATTGATGATATTCCCTCTTTCTCAGTTGGATTACCAAGAGATATAATAGTGAGGGTAACGATTGGAATGATAACATCGAGGACGAGTTGTACACACGAGAAGATCATTTGGAAGGGATATGTGTGGCAAAAAGTTATAAAAAATAGAAAAATTAAAGATAGAAAGGTATAATTTATCTATTTATTTATGAAAATTATTGTTTCTTGCAAATTATGTTTATGATGAGATTCTAGCAAATTGTGTTTATATTCCTTAACAAGCATATGGATTCAGAGTATAACAGTGAAAGGGGAAGTGGCAGTGAAAGTATAACAAATAAGAGGACTCGAGGCATTATTAAGATAGGTGATCTCATCTTAGTAAGGAATCAGAAGGAGAAAATTTTTGGTGGAGTTAAATGAGAAGAATCAACCAAGTAAAAAATTCGGAAAAAATTGATGAGTTACCTTAGAAGTGTGGCTCGTCATTATGTCCCTATTGACATCCTCGATTGGCGCGAGGTTCCTGAAGAGCTAAAAAATAAGATATGGGAAGATATTTCTATAACTAAATTCAGAATAATTTAATTGTCTATATAAACATACACACACACACACACACACACACAACACACACCCCCAACCATTATTACACTTCAAGCATATGTGGCGCACACACATAAATCATGGCATGCACACACATCAAGCATACATGGCACAAACACATCAAGCATGACACATACATACACATGTACACCATCAACACACACACTTGCACATCAAGCATGGCGCACATACAAAGACACACGCACCCTACCATGACCCCCACCACCATACACACATCAAGCATATATGACACACACATCAAGTATGGCACACACACATGTACATCACCAACACACCACACACACATCAAATATGGCGCACACACATACCTCACCACCACCACCACCACCACACACGCACATCAAGCATATATGGCACACACACATCAAGCATGGCGCGCGCGCACGCACCCCCCCCCCCCCCCCCCAAACTAACACACACATACATGCCCGCCACCAACACCACACACAATGCACATCAAACATATATGGCGCGCGCACACACACACCACCACCCACCACCACACACAACACACATCAAGCATATATGGCAGACACATCAAGCATGTCGCGCGCGCGCGCACACACACACACACATCAAGCACGGCACATACACACACGCTCACTACACATTAATATTTTTTTGTGATATATTGCAAATTATAATCGAATTGGATGAGGAGTATTGTCATTCTTTACTAATTTTTGTGGAAAAAACATGGAGACAATTTAAAATAAGTTGATAAGGGAGTACATAAATGAAGGTAAAACAGAAACCCCTTCGAATATGATTGCATTGATGATAAAGTGTGGGATCGGTTCGTATTTCAGTGTAGTACTATAGAATTTCAGGTTAATACAACATAACTAAAATGTGTTTTATAATTAAATGTCTTGTTTAAAATCTTAATGCTTACTTAATAATTATTTTTTAATAGGCTTTAAATCAAAAGAATAAAGATATTCAGGATTTGAATATCTATCCCCACATACTATCTCGTATAAGATATGCCCAACTTGAAGAAGAACTAGTAAGAAAAATTTTTATTTGTTGATTTTAATGTTCAAAATTCTTTTGTGGATTATGACTTATATATTTCTATATATTTTGTATAACAAATATCCCAGAGATTAGTTGAAAATGATTCATCTGTATCCCTAATTCCTCGACATGAGTTGTGGGTTAAAGCTACGGTCAGAAAAGACAGTTCATACATAAATGTTAAAAGTCAAGCTGTTGCAAGTGAAATTGTAAGTATTTAGTTTACAACAAAATTGTTACAACCGTTTTCTCTTATTTGAAACTAATACAAGTGTTTCTCTTCAAATTTTTTGTAGGACCGTCTTTCTCAGTCGGCATCTCAGGGAGACATTAACCCATCTGGGATGAATGATATTCTATCTATGACATTGGGTAAGCCCAAGCACCCCAGTCGTGTTCGAGGTGCCGGGGTCCAACCACTTTCATACTTCTCACCGACACTGTCAAGGTATTACAAGCAAAAATATTGCTAGATTGGTGAAGCCAAACTTCAAGAAGAAAGAAAAATTCAAGAAGAAGAATGAAAGAGGCAAGAAGATTAATGGAGGAGGCGAGAAGATGATTTTAGGGCTTCTTTCATGTCTGAAATTGAAAAATGCAGTGAAAATTCCAATGAATACTAATCTGCCGAGCTATCCACCACCCCATTATACGCCACAGAGTAGCAATGGAAGTTGTACAATTTAAAAAGATTTATCTGAGATTCCAGAAGTAATCTTATTTAATATTTGTACAAACACATACATGTACACACGCATATACACCTACACACGTACATGCTTATTTGTTATGCTTATTATATGATTGTCTCAGGGTGGGTTTAATCTAGTTGATTTGGACATTGAACATGAAAATCGTGTTGTGGCTCACGGACGAGCTTTCAACACTAGTGATGATCAAATCATTCACACCAGACCAATTGGATCCAATAATATAAGAGTGAGTATCATGGATTCATAAAAAATGGATGCTCTTCTGCTAATTTCACGTGATGAGATGACAACTATCCGTGATGCTATTGGTAGTTTCATGTCATGGACTAAGAAACTTATCACTTTGGATACACGAGTATATTTATCATAATTAAAGCACAACTCTAAATTTTAAGCTAAATGTGCACAATTTTATTTGGCCATTGTATCTGACACGCAAAGGCTAAAGGGAAGGAAGTGGTACAGGCTGTGACTCCACGGAGCTTGGAGACATTTGCAAAGTCAGTCAACCCGTCAGTGACTACTCCACCAGATAGCAAATTGGTGAAAGTGGCCGCATATGCATGGGGTATGGAAGAGGGATCCATCATCACAATACCCGTGGAATGGCCATATACCTCGAGCGTATGGCCATATACCTCCGAGCGTAACGACCTCGAGAGGTTCATAGGCCGCCAGGAGATGAGCGTGACATGTATCTGTTTGTACATGAAGTGAGTAATTAATGATTATGTTAATCAACTAATAAAATAATAATTATTTTATATTAAGCCATCTTGGTAATTTCTTATAATTTTAGGTCCTTATATGATTGGTGTGTGAACACGGGCTTGAGTCACCTGTATGATTTTATTTGTCCATACCATATAGCACTTGTGGCTAGCCATGTAGATGAAACAGAGTTAAAAGCTCGTTATGTCATGGATATATTGCAAAGAGGTGGATAGGCCCAGGGGCGGAGCCAGAAAATTTTTGAGGTGGGCTGCAATTTTTTATAACATATGGTTATGAATTATATGAATTTGTCGAAAAATAAAACAATATTCTCCACTAAACCAGGGGCGGAATCAGGAATAAATTTGTCAAAAGAAAATTAAAATAGAAGGAGATTTAAAGCAATAATTGAAAAAGAATCAAAATAAAAAAAAATTTAAGGGAATATATGAAAAATGGGCCGGGTTATAGCCCGGCCCAGTCAACTAATGGGTCCGCCCATGGATAGGCCAACCAGTTATATTTTACACCATATAATACAGGGTAAGCATTGATATTCTAATAATAAAATTTAATTATCATACACATTTAATTTAATTTCTCATATATGAATTTATCTTGTAGTGGCCATTGGACTTTGTGCGTGATTGACACGAGCTCCTCTCTTATATACTTGTTGGACTTATTGTGGGGCGAAGTGTGAAAAGATATCAAGAAAGTAATTGATTTGTGAGTATTTAATCTTGTTTATATTTATTAATGCATCAAATACTTCTAAAATATTTATTAATAATCTTGTTTATTTTCTGTAATTTATAAATAAGGCATTCTCCATGTTGAATCCAAGACGACAGGGTAGACATACATCATGGAGAAGGATTCAGGTAATTATTTCAGAAATCGATGAAAAAATTTTAAGTTTGAACTTTTGTTTAACTCATATATTTCAATTCTTGTAGTGTCCTCCTCAACTAAATTCTATTGTGTGTGGATATTAGATTATGATGTTTATGCATCAAACCATGACCTTGCAAATTAATCCTATTCTAAGAAAGGTATAATCTTCTAAACTTCTGAAAAATTATGCTTTTTTGTTAGTGTTTATTAATTAACATAAATAAAAATTAAATATGTTCACAGTTCGATGAAAATAAAATGGCATTTACAGATGTGAAATTGTTGAAAGTTCAAAAAGAGTGGGCGACTTATTTACTGAAGTATATTGATGGTAATTAAGTAATTTTTTGGGGAACCTTGTACAAAACAACGTGTGCGTCATGTATTATGTTAAATTGTTCTTATTCTCATTACATATGTGTGTGTGTAGATTGAATGGCTGGATTAATTATGTATTTGATGATATATATGCATGTGTAGGATTTTGTTATTGAGTACTCTGTCTCGTTGGTTGGTTACTATTTATTTTTTATATGATTATGTTTGATATGTACAGGCTGATATATAGCTGGTTGATTGGTGCTGCAATTTGTGTGTTATCTATTTCTGCTTGATATGTAAAGAAAGTTTTGTTTTATTATTTAAAGAAATAAATTAAATATAGGACGTCGGTTTAAAACCGACATCTTAGTGGCTTTGCATGTCGGTTATTACTATAACCGACGTCTATTAGAACTTTACACGCCAGTTGAGTAATAACTAACTTTTAAACTTAAGTATGTATTTGCAGTTTTAATAATTTTCCACGTCGGTTCTATCAAAAACCGACGTGAATAATTCCCTTTCTCTGCGAAGTTTGATGTTGGATTTTTCAATAACTGATGTGAAAAATTAAGTTTTAATGTCAGTTCTTTAAAGAACCGACGTTAAAAACTTAACTTTCAATGGCATTTTAAAACCGAAGTGGAAAGTTGAAGACTTTCAACTTCGGCCGGATAGACATCGGCTGCTATTTTTTTTAACGCCGATTCTTAGCCGACATGAAATTCCTTTTCTGTGTAGTATAGTCTTAATCACTGTGATGGTTGATTGAAGCCCTCCTGGGAGATGTCGAGAGAGGGGGTATTTGTAGAAGACATAGTTTGATCAGTTTCTTGCCTCCCACATAAAAATATGGACCAAGAATTATTTGATCAATATCCATTATGTAACAGTCAACCTGTGACTTTTGATTTGTTCACTGATGTACAATTAGTCCACACTCAATTTTAATTTATTTACCCACTTGGTCAAGTTGTTTGTCCACTAGGTTCCCTCGATGTTTAGAAAAAGTCAAATTTGCATGATGATGAAAAGATTATTCTTTGCTCATGATAAACCCAACCCGGGATTTTTCTCAATGGTGTGCATGTGTCATGGGTGGGTATCCGCCAACACTCTCTATTTTCTTTCTTTCTTTTACGTGATATACCTAGCCCTAGGATCTTTTTCCATTATGTGCTTGTTCCCATGCATACGTTTATGGACAACACTTGGCTCATCCCACCACCCCACAAAAAAAAAAAAAAGAAGATAAAGCTACCCCTATGATTGTTCCCTATTATGTGTTAGTGCCCATGCATGGGTTTATGCACAAGCACATGTTCCATCTTTCTCTTTTCATATGAAAAAAACCTAGTCCTAGGATCTTTCTACATTATTTTTTTGCACCTATGCATAGGTTAATGAACAAAACTTGTCTGCCCTCTCTCTCTCTCTCTCTCTCTCTCTCTCTCTCTCTCTCTCTCTCTCTCTCTCTCTCACTCTCACACACACACATGATAAACTTATGCATAGGTTTATCCTCTTGTATATTTTTGTGTTGTGTCCACATGCTCTTTCTCCTCTTTCCTTTCACATGATAAATCTATGCTTAGGTTTATTCTCTCTTCTACCCTCATTTTTCTACTTGGTGCGAGCTTCTTGAGTTCAAGTACTGAGGAGACAGTGGTTTATTTTTTATTTTTAATTTTGTCTTTGGCTCCAAACACACAGCTCACATCAGTGTTTGTTTCACCAAAGCTTGGGCCGCGAGGTTTTCTGTTTCTTATTTTATTTTTATTTTTTTCCTTTATTTGAAGAAACTTGGGCGGCAAGAAAATGGAGTTTCTATAGCATCATAATGGTCATTTTATTATTTGTGTTATTGATCTTTGTTATAATGATTTTAATTCTTGTCACGTAATCAAGGTTTAAAGATTTTAGATTTTTAAGGTTATATTTTCTTAATACACACACTATTTATTTTTTATTTTTTTATCCTTTTTTTGTCTTTTGTTCGGTTAGTCACGAGTAGCATATACACTCGTATGAGATTGCTAGTTTTAACCTGTTTGACATGCCTAATTCACTGATTCCAATTTCAAATATTTAATAAGTTTTTATGTACCAAGATAAAGTTTTGTTATTAATGCCAACCAATCAAAAATAGTCTCTCATCCATAAAACATGATAGAGAAATATCACAATATTCACTATAAAATAGTATATTTACATTACCAATTACGTAGATCTAATGTTCTAACATGGCTCAAAAATGGTGTTAAGAGTCCAATGGCTTGGTTATAGCAACCATGCACTCTGTTAGTATGTACTCAAGTTCACTTCCTCCGTTTGATTTTTGATGAAATTGAACTTTACATCTATGTGTTTAGTCTTTACATGGTATCTTGCATTCTTTGCGTGACCTATCGCCGCCATCCTATCACAGTGAAGAGTGATTAGATTTGATGCATGCGGTAAAATCTCAAGGTTCCAAAGAAATTGCCTCAACCAAATGGCTTACTGTATTGTCGTTGAAGCTGCAACATGTCCAGCTTCCATTGTTGAGAGCCCCACCACTAAGTGTTTCTTGCTACACCAGGAGACAACACCTCCTTCGAGATAGAAGGCGTATGCGAAAGTCGATTTGTGCTCATCCAGATCGCCGGCATAATCCGCATCTATCTATCCATGGAGCCGCAAATCTAACCCGCCATAACATAGTACTTACAATCATGCCTCTCAGGTATATCAATACCCTTTTAAGAATTCTAGTGAGAGGGGCCGAGGTTCGATTGGAAACAACTCAATAACCCAATAATGAAAGATATATCTGGGTGAACACACAATATTGCATACATCAACCACCCAGTGGCATTAAAATATGGTATATGCACCATATGGTGCCACTCTTTAGGTGTTTTTGAACTATCTTAAATGCTAAGGCGATGGTTCTTTTTTACTGGAGTAGACTTCGAGTTATATATATTGAATTTTTTTAAGGCATTATTCAAGTATGTCTCTTGAAAGATTCCGAGATCGATTCCTATGGATCTTTTCTCTGAGCACTGAACTCACATCACCCATATCCTTCATATCAAAGTTTAATGTCAGTCAGTGCTCAGTGGCAGAGATCATTTCCAGATCGTTAGAAGCCGCCAATATATCATCAACATACAATATCATGATAAGGAATTTGTTACTGGAACATTTAAGATAGACGCAATGATCATCTTCAACCATCATGAACCCAAACTGTAGTATGGCTCACTGAAATCGAAGATACCATGTGAACCCAAATTATAGTATGGCTCGATAAATTTGAAGATACCATTGTCTAGACGACTGCTTCAGTCAATAATAGACCATTTGAGCCGCTAAAATTTATGCTCGTGACCTTTAGATACAAAACTCTTTGGCTGATCCATAAAGATCACCTCATTAAGTTCTCTGTGAAGGAAAACTATTTTAATGTCAATTTCGACAAATTCTAAATCCATGCGAGTGACCAACGTCAAAATCATGTGAATCGAGGCAAACCTCATCACTGGGGAGAAAGTTTCCTCGTAGTCTACTCACTCTCACTGGGTTTATCCTTTTGCCATAAGCATGTCTTGTACTATAGATCCATTTGCCTTTCGCTCGATTTTGAGAACCTACTTGTTCACAATGACCTTGCATCCAATAGCTAGATCCACCAAGTTCTAGACCTGGTTAGTTTGCATGTACTCCATTTCATCTTTCATGGTGTTCACCCATTCGTTTGCATTAGGGCCGGAGAGAGACTCATTGACAAAACTTGATTTCACACTATGAGGTGCCACCATGTGTACTTCCTCCTTAATCTCAAAGCGATGATGAGAAATAGTGTTAAAGTTGCTTTGATGTAGCGTATAAGATTCCTTTGATGGTGGCACTGCATCATCCATAGGATCACTACTCCCTCTGTTCCTAGGAGGTGTGGGCTCAAAAGCCTCTTGCTCAACTGGGCAACCAGGTGCGCTCTCATCCAACTAGTATAATACCAAATCCTGGCCTTACTAGGAAACTTTTGTTCTAAGAAAGCCTCATCTCGTGACTCAAACACTTCTATCGTTTTGTTCTCTGAGGAACACATACCCTTTCAAATGTTTTGAATGATGGATAAATTTGCACTTATTTCCCCTAGGGCCCAACTTACCATTTGGGTAGGAAGTGATGTGCATATAAACTACTGGTCCCATGGCCGCAAGTGTCCCAGATTGGGCTTATCGCCAGTTCATAGCTCATAGAGTGTGGAAGATACTAACTTGGAAGGCACATTCAATATATAGGCAGCAGTCAATAGCGCATCTCCCTAGAATAATATTAGTAGATTCGCTTGTGCCATTATAGACCGAACCGTGCCAAGCAATGTCCTATTTCTATGTTCTGCCACCCCATTTTGCTAGGTGTATAAGAAGCAGTTAGCTGTTAGATGATCCCACACTGTTCATACAGTTTATTGAACTAATCAAACATATATTCATGACACAGTTAATCCTAAGTGTTTTCACACTCTTACTGTGTCTATTCTCTACCTCAGTAAGTAATGCTAAAAGAATCTTTGTGCTTCAGACTTGTGGGAGATCAGATAAACATGACTGTATCGCAAAAAATTATCGATGAATGTGATATAGCAGGAGCAACCATCTGAGCCTTCACATTAAAGGACCACCAAATTTCAGAATGAATTAGATCGAGTAGCCCAAATATGCATTTGACTTTCTCAAATGGTTTTCTAGTTGACTCTCCCACAATACGTTTCTCACAAGTGGGCAAAGTGATTGAAGCGAGCGACCCAAATAGTCCGCCTAGAGCCTACCGGTCATCCTCTCAGCCCTCATATGTCCTAGTCTAGTATTCCAAATAATAGATTCATTCACATATTTCATAGAGTTTAACAGAAGAAGGAATATTTTTTATTAGCATGACTACTAGTAAAATTCAAGTCTACGCAAAATAAACCATTATGATAAAAACCAATCAACTTCTGGTCAACACCAGATGAAATGATAACACTGTTTTGACAAAATTTAATGCCTAAGCTTATATTTAATAACTTCGACATGGATAGGAGATTTTTCCAAATCTTTGGGACATGAAGGATATCATGGAGGGGCAAGGTTGACCCACCTCTGAAATCCAGCCTGAAAGCTCCAATGCTGGTGACTTCACACTAAAGTCATTTTCCATGGATAGTTACCTACTCTCAGCTGGAACACACCAATACGCCATGTATACGTCTATATCCCATGCTGCATGGCCTGTTGACCCTGAGTCTACAACTCACAAATGAGGAGCATCAATTAGAACAACAAAAACTTGACTGCTGACAAAAGCATAATATAGAGATGAAGTGAGTACCTTCTTCTTTGCCTGCTGGTATTCCCGCATAAAGTATCCCAAGGCTCCGCATTCGTGACATCATGACAAGCCATCTTGGCTTTGTCTTTTAGAGCTCTTAATGGAGTATCCGGCTTCACTTCTTCATTTTGATTTGCCGAGTAGTTGTAAATTCTAATTATTGCATTTTTTGCGTTAGATTAGCATATCACTTATTCACCCCTCTAGGTGATTTCAATTAGTATCAGAGCTCAATACTTTTATTTTTAAGGTTTAACCACCTTAGAGAGATCCCTATTTTCTAATCACATTATTTTCTTTACACACTCGCACTCATGGCTGATAGTGTTAACACCCTACCCAAGTTTGGCTTAACTTTACCATTTGGAAACTTAAGATGACCATTTTCTTACAATTCCTAGGAAGCCGTGTAGTAAAGACTGTTACCAAACCTTTTATCATTCCCGAGGATGATGAGGACATATATACAACATTATCGTTAAGAAATTTGATGCCAATACCAAAGCCCATTATGCATTGTTACAAGCTCTCAATGATGTTGATATTTCTAGAGTTATTATGATGTGAAATAGTGAAGTGCGTGTGAATCAAAAATCAGTGATAGAACAAAACTTCACTATGTTTCACCAACAAAACGATTTTGAGTAGGAAGATAGTTATAAAACTAATATTGAGACAGATGGATTTCAACAAAATGATGCAGTCACAGTGGTACCATTCTAATCTCAAGTATACTGTTGCAATTACTAAGTTATGAAGGCAAAATCTTGTACAATCAATATTATGATCAACAAATACATGATAAACAAAATCTCAGCAGATAAAATCGATAAAATAATAAAGACGAAAATCAAACCCACAAGTAAAATAGATGTGTAAGAAAAGTTACCTACTAATAACAATTTTTATTCGAATTCTTCATTATCCGAAATAAATATACTTGGCCTATATTTATGTGGTATTAAATTAAAAAGAAAATTTGATTCCCAAACCACAGTCAATGTGGTATTAAAATTAAAAAGAAAATACAACTACTTATAAAAACCAAAAATAAAAGAAAAATACATGAAAATTCTTCAATTGCTCGAATAAAACTTGACTTGCACAACTTCATCTTCTTCAGTTCACGTGCCATGGCTGAATTTTCGCATCATATTAATTGTAAATCTGTATATGATATTTGGTGTAATCTTTTGTGACCTATGAGGGGACCTTCGAAGTGAAGAGGGCCAAGATTGATCTTTTGTGTTCTTAATATGAGAACTTTACTATGGATGAAAATGAATCTTTTTGCATTATCAATATGAGAACTTTACTATGGATGAAAATGAATCTTTTGATGACATGATTACACGTATTACTAAAATTACTATTGGTCTTTTTATTTTTGGTGACACTATCGACAATGACCAAAAAATAAGGAGGATCATTCGAGCTCTTGCTCCGTCATGGGAAGTCAAGTCAACAACTTTGAAGGAGCTCAACGATAAGGTGGAAATAGATTTCATGAGCCTCATTGAAAATTTAAAGACCCATGAGATAGAAAGAAAAGTAAGAAGAAATGGGAAGTCAAGTCAACAACTTTGAAGGAGCTCAACGATAAGGTGGAAATAGATTTCATGAGCCACATTGAAAATTTAAAGACCCATGAGATAGAAAGAAAAGTAAGAAGAAAAGCTCCACAAAAGAAGAAAAATATTACTTTCAAAGCTACTCTCACCTTCTCTGACGACGATGAAGAAAATGGCAAGAAGATGATGAAAACTCTCTCTTCTTGTGAAGAAAGTGAGGAATATGTTCCACAAAAGAGGGAGATTTAACAAAAGAAAAAAAAGATAGCAAGGAAAGGAGGAAAGAGTAGGAAAAGATATAGGACCTTGCTACAATTGCAAGAAGCCCGGCCACCTCATACCCGATTGCCCAGAAATGAAGAAGACATCCACATTAAAGAAACCTTAAAAGAAGAAGACATTGAAGACTACTTGGGATTCAGAAATCGAATCCGAAGAGGACATTGCGTGGCAAATATTTGTTTCATGGCTCATAACAATAGAACAACGAAGGTAATTTTGGAAAGTAATCTAGATGATTCCAATTTGTCTATAGATGAACTAGGAGATGCTTTTGAACAACTTTCAAATAACTATGATATTCTTAAAATGAAAATGTTGAAGTTAAAGAAAGAAAATGAGATTTTACAAAATAAGTTAAATATGATTTTAAAAGAAAAAGAAGATTTATCTCTTTCTTTTGAAATTATTAAAATAATTTTGACACTTATAAAGTTTCTTGTAAAGCTAAATTTTCTATTATTGATGAAAATGAGATTGCTTTAATAAAAATGATTGAGGGAAACCTGTGTATAAAAAATACAGAATTTCAGAACTTTAAGAATAAAAGTGCAAGATACTCAATGCTACCACGATAGAAAGTGGTTATGCGGGTCGTGATCCACAAGGAGGGACTTACGATGGAAGCGTGTTATAAGTTCTCTTTTAAGTTACTTGAAATGGTTAAAAGTTCTTTTCTTGTTCTTGTAAAGAAAAAGAAAATAAAGTCTATTGTTAAGTTAAGAAGAAAGTGATAGATTGAGAAGGTCGAGAAAATAAAAAATGAGTTTATACAAAGAAAGTGAAAATAGTAAATAGAAGAGAGTTGTGATTGGTGATAATCTAAACTAAAGATTAAAAGAAAAGAAGAAAAACCCTAAAAGTACTTACTTACCTCTTCCGGTCGATGACTTACCTTGAATCCTTGGCAAAGACTTACCTTATTTTGAAGGCGAGCAAAGCATGGAAAATAGGATCTTCCTCGCTCCCAGACTAAACTATGAATTCAAATGCAAGATCCATCACCATAAGCCATCAAGGGTACTTACAATGGCAAGGCAGGTTCGATGCTCTAGGTTTCATTTGGATTATTATTAAAAACTGATAGAAGAAGAGTAAGAGAAGAAGAAGAATATAAAAATGTAACTTTGATTCAATAAAGTAAAAATGGAAGAAAAGAAGAACAACTTACACTGGTGTCACCCTTAGTACAAGTTTCACTGTCATTCCTCCATGAAACTCTTCTCTCATTTCAGTTACATAAAGAAAAACAAAAATTACAGAAAGAGAAAAGTAAAAAACTAAAGTTATGAACTAAAGTACAACCTAGCCTATGCTCTCTGCTGAATCGTTCCCTTTGGCCAGAGAATATGCAGGTATTTATAGATAATTATGGAAAGGAGAGAGCATCTGAAGATAGAGGGAGCAAACACTCCCCAGATTTACTTGATTGCTTTGGCCACGGATCCACGGCATGGATCCAACCATCTGTCTAGATCCAGGGTTGCATGGACTCTGACCCTCTGATGCTTCTTTAACTTCTAATAGATTCTGAGCTTTGGCTCTGAATCTGATGATATCCTCGTTTGATCTTCAACTAACTGAATAGATCCTCAAAAACTGATTTTAACTGAACTAGATCTCTGGGATTATCCTTAGTTAATCAAATAGATTCAAATAAATCAAAATTTAACTGAGTTTAATTTGATTTTATCTTCTTTCTCTCCATAATTATCTTCTGCAAAATATACATTTAAGACAAAAAATTTAGCAGATTTATTATACGATAAATGTAAGAGTATAATGAAAAGAATACAAAATATGTGAACGATCATACCCCCCACACCTATCTTTTGCTCGTCCTCGAGCAAAACAAATAAAAATTAGAGATAACCTAATTTAACTCACTTTTGTAGGAATCACGGTTGCACTTAGTATGTGCACCAAACAATTAAATCTTTAGGTTACCCCTAGAGGACGATTTTTGCCTCGTGAGGTTTTTAAGTGGACTATACCCACCAAATCCATAAAGAAAGAGAAACAAAGTGTTAGTATTTTTGAAAAGTATTTTGAAACAGAGAGAAAATATTTGAAGTATTATTGTAAGAGTTCAAGTAATCTATAAGTTATAGGAAAACTGAATTTTTTTCATTCCTAAACTTAGTCTCTATTCAAAAACTTATTATCGATCAAGTTAAGGAGTTAAACTGTATTTCTCATCTAGTATATTATTTTACCCTAAGTCATATGCACCTTCCTAACCGTGAAATTTTGACTAGGGGTTCTTTAATTGTAACTCTTATGTCTTATTTTTTTATATTTTTGATAATATTATTCTTTAATTCTATTAGGCTTTCTAATATGCCCATGTAACGAGCCTTTAGTCGGTGATACCCAAACCGGATAGTCTTAGAGCACCGGGTGAGAAAACACCCTAGGGACATAAGGACTCGAGCAAACACGACCACAAATAAGAATTTTATTATACGGATCACTTTTAGGCGTGAATGCTTATGCTTTCTGAGGCACAAATACCCAGCTTAATCAGAGGATTTTTGATATATATATATATATAATATATATATACTTCTTTTTTTATAAGGCATAAGAATTTTTGCTTTTGAACCCTAAGTATATAAGTGTATAAAGTATGTATATTTCATCAAGGTAAAGATAAAGACTAAATTACTTTTCTAAATTTGCTTTCTAATCCTAGAACTCAAACAAATAATCCTATTTTGGTCAAATATAAGAAATCCTAATTATGATTCTCCTATTCTAAAATTAACTTAATTTCTTACAAAAATAGATCAAAATATTGTTTCTCTTTTCAAAAAGTTTATAAAAGCAAAAAAAATGTTATATATTTTTTAATTTTTTTATAAATTAAAGAAAAACCTATGTTATGTTTGAACCCTCCCCCACACTTATCTCATGTATTGTCTTCAATGTATGAATGAATGCATAAATGCATGAAAAAGAAGAAAGGGAAGGAAAATGTTATCTCAAGGTGGTGGTTGGATTGTGCCAAGCATTGCTACCCAACCAGGATAATGTGGTGGTTCACGAAATCCTCCTTTATTGACCTCATCTCTATTTACATATTTATAATCCTCAATATGAATAGGATCATGCAAGACCCTTTGATGAAAATTATTCCCTTTACATGATCAATCTTAGAAAATCATTACAGAGTCATTATGATCAATATCTTGATCCAACAATAGAATATGATTTTATGGAATGAATGATTTGAGCTCAAGAGTGATAGGTTGGGAACTATTACTAACTCGAGAAAATCAAGTGCAGGTTCGAGAGTTGGTGTTGGCTCAATAGTTGGGTCCAAATCAAAGAAATGAAATTCACATTCTTTTTCCATCAATAGTATGTGACTATCCAAAATTAGTGATTCAATTTCTAGATCTATGGGTATGAGAATAAATGTTGGCTCGAGAAATTGGTCCAAATTGGGTAAGGATACCAGAGTCAACATAGATTCGAAGATAGAAACTGAATCACAAGGTTGGGTATCAGGGTCACATTCACATTCAAGTTTAATCTCATTGAATGAAAAACTTACCAATTTGTCCAAGGTTTGAAATTGGTCAAGTTCAAGTTTGTATGATGAAATTGACTCTTGGTTAAAGTCTCTAAGACACCATGATTCCTCATTCCGATCAATATGGTTAGGGCAATTGGAAATGGTGAAAAATGTGTTGGTAGAGTTTTCTCATTTCTATCTTTTACTATGTTGATCAAACGACTCATTTGTGTTTTTAGCCTATTGACAGATTGGATAAAATTATTTTCGGACTGAATTAAGTTTTTCATACTCCTATCTAAGTCTGTAGGTTCTTCTTCTTATTGTGGAACTTGAAAAATGGAGTAAGGATCTTGGATTTGAAAGTTATGTGAGAATTGTCAGTCCTTTATTTTTAACTTTTGTTCTTGGGACTCATTTATGGCTTCTATACTCTTAGTCACCTCAGATTTTTCTTCATGGGTTGATCATGACTAGGAAACTTAGAAGCTGAATGTTGGAATGATGCTTGACAATATGACTCATTGGAGTTGTTTTCTCGTTGACTCTGTGAAGAGTAGTGATGATTGTTCCAGTTTTATTCATAATATTGAGACTGGGCCATATATCGATTTGGATAAGACCAATTCAGCATACTTTGCTGGTTAAAGTTATAATATGCAGGGTTGGTAGTATCCGAGTCAAAAGAGGTCAGAGTGAAGTATGGATCACCATATGCATTGGAATAATTATAGTTTAATATATATCACAAAGATGTCAAAAACAAAAATAAAAAAACAAGCAAACAAACAAACAAAGAAAGAAAAATCTAGCCTAAGTTAGGGTAAACCTTAGACCTAGACGACTCCTAACGGGTTAGACTTCTGACCACGAGTTAATCGGCCAAGTTGAGGCAAGAACAGTGAGAGATATCCTTACCTAAGCAACAGGCCTAATTATGCCAAACCACAGTTCTTCGAGGTTTCGCCTCTCAATCCCCAACTTTTTAAACCGATTTGAAAAGAGTCAAATTCTAATCAACTTCTCCCTTAGGTTAGTCTCCTATTGAATCCGAGATGTCCTTAGGGCTAATGTCTACTCAGTTTTTAGTTAAGCTTGCCTTAGTGAATAAGGAGATTATTTGTGGGCTAAGGGAGCGTAATGACTTCCTCACCTTATCTTGCTCAAGGATGTGCCCTTAATCGTATTCGTGCCAGTGTACAAGTATATAAAAAGCAACAATTTAAACAATATATATCACTCAAAATATATTTCCTAAACTATATGCTAGGCATATATACCTTGGCTCCTGTGTTCGCCCAAAAGTTACAATCACCAATTTTGTGTTTTGATGATAACAAAGCATACGTAGTTATTTAGCACTAATTAAGTTCAAGTGTTTTAAGTGTGTTTCAGGGTTCAAGAAGATCTAACAGGTTTCTTCCTCTAAAGGAAGGTGTTTATGGCTCAAGGATACTCAAGTAATGGGAATGAAGCTCAAAGAACTCAACGTCGCTGTCAGAGAAGCCCGCTTGAAAATTCTTATAGTCGATTAGAACCTTGTAAGAATCAAGTTTGTTAAAGAGTAGAATATAGATTTGATGCTCAAAGATATACATACACAAAATGTACATTTTTGAAAGTATAGTCTATTTTATATTGGGGTTTTGACATGTTTAATCTTGATACATGTTCCACATTTTTTTAATATTTTTATTGAAGTTTAGAACTTATATCTCCTTTCTATACATGTTTTTTTTTCAAAACCCATACAAAAAATTATTTAAAAATTTTCTTAAGCTTCAAAATAGACCTTGGTTCTAGTTTTGGCCTTGGTCGGTCGACTGAGTGGTCGACCGTGCCTTTTACAGGCCAAGACGGTCGATCGCATAGTCAAACGAACCTCTGGCAGAGGGGTGTGCATGTTGGTGCACATTCCCGGTCGACTAACCGGTCGACCGCTCTCCCCTGCGGTCGACTGATGTGTCGACCGACTGTAATCATTTTGGTCTTGGTTAAAATTGGTTGACCGCTAGAGCTAACTGTTAAATTTTTTAAAAGGCTGGTCGACCGGCCGATCGACCGTAGACTACTAGAATGGCAATAACGGCCAGATTTCAAATTTTGTCTTTTAAAATGTTTTTAAAACGTGGTGATTTAAATTCTGAGGGTCAAATTCTTCCCTTAATGATCTGGTAAACTATTCTAAATGTGTTTTTCTACAACCTATGTAAAGGGTCATTGGGATTGAACTTATACAACAACAAATTCTATTAAAAATCAAAGTTTTGCTTCAAAGTAAAAAAGTTTTTAAAGTTTTCTTTTCTGCTTTCAATTCCAAAGTTTTTAATTGAGTTTTTTGCTCTTATAATCTCTCTATTTTAATTTTCTCTCTCACATACATTCTTAAGCTTCAAATTTACTTTTTACTCTATAAGAATTTGTAAGAGAGTTGTAAGAGAGTGTTTGTGATCTCTTGATTACCAAGAGCTTGTAATCTCAATTGGTTTTGTGCTACCTCTAGAGTAGAGGATTAAGCTTGAGAGTTGTGTACTTCAAGTGATTGCAATTCCTTATTGTAAGGTTCCTTTGTGGAAGATCCATTAGTGGATAGTGAAATCCTTCACAGTGGTGAAGGCGGATATGTAGAGCAGTGGCTCGAACCTCGAAATAAATCTTTTTGTTTGCGATTGCCTTATTATCTCTATTTCATTTATTATTCATTTATTTTTGTCGATCAATATTCATCTCAACAAGATATCAATTGAGCACCTCAACTCTTATCTAGAGGAATCACGAGAAAAGTTCAGAGCCCTTCACGAGGAATCTGACTTCAACTCTTATTTTGAGTGATCAGTTTGCATCATACATTATAATTGTTTAGAATTTTCATTTAATTAGCTTTACACCTATTCACCCCCTTTAAGTGTATTTTCAATTGGTATCAGAGCTTTGATCTCTAGATTTTTGGCTTAACCATCTTAGAGAGATCCTATTTGCTAATCACTTTATTAACATCTTCATTTTCATCCACTATAGTAAAAACAGCTGAAGGTATTAAGACCTCTTCCAAGTTTGATGGCGTTAACTTTCCCATATGGAAGGCTAAGATGATCGTATTTTTGCAATCTCTAGGAAGCGTGATTAGTCTCTAATTTTGCATAATTTTTATCACATTCTCATATTTATTTGATGTAAAATTCTGCTAATAAAGCTTTGCTTACTTAATCCTAGGTCCATGGTGCGCAAATGAAGAAGAAGACCCTAAACCACCATTTAATGGGTGATTAAAGGCCTACCAAGTAGCCATTGACTTTAAAGTGAAGATTTTGTCTGCCCAGGGCATCAAATCCAGAAATTAGAAGATCCACCTGACAGGGAAAAGACAGGACAACGCACTGCCCGAAGCCAGGCGCGCGCCGCCCTGGCATGGCCGCGGAAACGCGGCCATATGGCGCGCGCTAGCCCGGGCTTTGGGCCAGGGTTCCCCCTGGCCCCCTTTCCCCTGGTGCCTATAAATACCCCCAAGGGTTCTTTAATTTGGAGATATCCAAAGAATAGAGTTGTATTTGTTACTTTGTTTTTAGGAATTGTAGTTGTTGTTTCTTTCTTCTTCTAGTTTTAACTTTAGCCATTAGAGTGAAAGAGAGAGAGTGTGCAAGTGTTGTATTTGAAGATGACAAGCTAATACAAGTAACTACTTCTCTTTCTTCTTTCCATTTACTTGTCGTTGCCATTTACTTTTACTTGCTTGTTGTAGTATAACTTCCTTTCTCTTCACTTCTTTTCTTTTACTTTCTTGTAGTGTAACTCCCTTTCTCTTTACCCCTTTTCTTTTGTTGTTTCTTTTACTACCATGTCTAACTAACTCCTTTGTAGTATGACTAACTAACTACTAACCAACAATCTCTAACATTTGATTGATAAACCCAAATGAGTCAATAATGTCAAACAAGCCTAGTGCAAACGAGAGCTATGACATCTTAAGACGAGGGTTCTAACTCTAACTTACCTATAAGTATTAACTTTCTTATATTTCATGCTTAATGGGTTTTGATGATCTATGGGTTGTGTGCTTTACTTGCTGATGTAAGTTAGAGATTTTTCCTTTTCACTTTGCCGATACCATTAGTGCACTTGTGTCTTCTCTTATTCTCGCCTTCTATTGGATCTTGATAAGGGAATGTCTAAGTTTTTACCGTGTAAAGCTAAGTTAAAGGAAGGACTTTCATTCGTTCCCAATGTGAATAGTTCCTATGCATAAAGATTTTACTTGCCTATGATCCATCGTGAGGCTACATCTTCAAGAAGTTAGGGATTAGTGGGAGCACTTAGTAGAAAGTTAGCCATGCGTTTTTACCATTAAGAAAAATCTAACTTTACAAACCACCAAATCATTTTCAAACAATTCTTGAAACTAACTTGTTTTCATTTTCCAATTCTTTATTTAAAACAAAGAATTTTCTCTTTTCTTGAACTTAGAAGCCGCATCAACCTTCCATCGCTCTCCCTCCTTGTGGATACGACCCGTATAGCCACTTCGCTACTACGGAAGAATCGCAAAAGCAGTAACATCGACGCACACTCTTTTTACTTATTCTTGTGCTTGCTTTTTGCCGATCACCGGGTTGCAAAGGTGCTGACTAAACCTTTTAGTGTACCCGCTGGAGATGAGGACACTTTGTCCGACATTGCCACCAAGGAATTTGATGCCAATGTAAAGGCACACTATGCATTGCTTCAAGCCTTGAACGATGACGACATTATTAGGGTTATTCATTGCAAATCTGCCTATAAGATTTGGTCACACTTAATGGTCACTCACAAGGGAACATGACAAGTCAAGAGGGCTAAAATTGATCTCTTGCATTCCCAATGTGAGAATTTCATTATGCATGAACATGATTATATTGAGATATGGTTACAAAATTTATTAAAATCACTAATGGTCTTACTTCTCTAGGTGACGCTATAGATAACGACCAAAAGATGAGGAAGGTCATTCATGCTCTACCACCATCATGGAGAGGTCAAGGCTACAACTCTAACAGAGCTCAATGCTAAGGAAGAAATGGAGCTCATAAGTCTTATGGAAACCTTAAGACTCATGAGATGAAGAGGAAGGCTAGATAAGATGCGGCGCTGCAAAAGAAAAAGACGATTGCCTTCTCTGACGATGATGATGAAGATCTTTCCCTCCTGGTGAAAAATGTAAGGAGGATGTACAATAAGGCTAAGTTCAACAATAGAAGATGATGGTAAGGGAAGGAGAACAAGAAAATTATTTGTTTCAACTATCGGAAACTCGGATATATCATTGTCGAATGTCCGAAAATCAAAAACAAGTCATCTACCTCAAACAAGCCATCTACCTCAAAGAAGCCATATAAGAATAAAACTCTCAAAGCAACAAGAGATCCAGAAAGTAAATCTGAAGAAGAGGTGGACACGACAAATGTGTGTTTCATGGCAAATGACAACACACCTAAGGTAATCTCTGAACCATCTCTTGATGAACGTGAATTATATATGGATGAATTAAGAGACGCATTTGAAGTACTTTCAAATAATTATGATTTTCTAAAGAAGAAATACCTAAAAACAAAAAAAATTGAAACTCTTCAAAATAAAATTATCACTTTTTTTCTAAAGAAAAGAATGCTTTATCTTTCACTCTCATATCTACATAAAAAATTTTATTGCATACAACATTTCATGTAAAGCAAAATTTTTCATGATTGATGAAAATGAAATTTTTATTTTAAAAACTAAAATCAACACTTTGAAAAATGTTTTAAAGAAAGTGACTTTGATAAGGCTAGATTAGAGGCCATGTTTTTCTAAGAAAAATACTTCAAAGAAACATATTCATGCTATACATAAATCACAACACATTCATACACAACATGCCACACACAGTAAACATTCTCATGTTTACATGCTCATCCTACACATCATGCATTTACGTATGGTAAAGTTTATTCATGCACTTATTGTGGCCGAATGGTCACATAGCTAAATTTTGTTTTGATCATATAAATGCTTCTAATAATCATATTTGGGTTCGAAGTACTAACATCATAGGACTCAAAAAAATATGGGTACCAAAATTAACAACTTTATTATTTGATGTAGAACACACCAAGGCTCCAAGACGTAGGGAGCGGCGGTATCTTGATAGCGGTTGCTCAAAGCATATGACTTGAGATATCAATAATTTTACAACACTATCAAGGTATCATGAAGGTGACACCGTCACCTTCAGAGATGACTCAAAGGATTGAAAATACACCTAGAGAGGGTGAATAGGTGTATGGCTAATCTAATGACAAATGATGCGGAATTAAAAACTAATTGCAATATACAAAGTGTAACTAAAGAGAGTAGCCGAATTCCCAGTGACGGGCTCTGGACTATCTCCTCTAAATTTCTCTTAATAAGAGTTGAGGTGCTTTATGAAGCTCTCTTGGTTCAACACTAGTGAGACACACAACCAATACCAAGCATATATATATGATATGAACAATATGAATCAATGCAAGATAAGGGAGAGAGTTTAGAGATAGTGGATCAATCACAAACACCGAGATATGTTTCGAGATTCGAGCTACCGCTCTACGTCCCCGCCTTCACACAGAAGGATTTTCACTATATGTCGACACAGGACCTCCCAAACAGGGAACCTTCCACTGAGGATTTGAAAAATAGAAAGTAGGAGTACACAACTCCTCTCTCTAACAAAACAACCTCTACACAAGAGGTTAGGTATAATAACAATCACCTCTACACTTGGAGGGATGGGCTACGCCAAACAACAATCACCTCACACTAGAGGGATAAGACACTAAGCCAAAACCAACCTCAATCACCTCTACACAAAGAGGGATAGCCACAACCCAAAGCACAATCTCAATCACCTCTACACAAGAGGGATGAAACAAACTCAAAGCAAAGAAAGATTACAACTCTTGGCGATCACAAAGATCACAAACAACTTTGGTGATCTCAAAGATAACAAACCAATTTTCTCACCAAAAATAAAATCTTATAGATAGGATAGATATGATAGCTCAAGTGTGAGAAATCAAGGAGTTTGGAAATCAAAATCTCAAAGAAAATACTTGGGAAAACTACAAAGATGAAATAGATATAAAGATCAAAAACCAATTCCCAAAGACTCTCCTTTTCTTTGATTTTTTCAACCTATGAAAATAAAATAAAGATAAATCTTTATAGCCCAAAACTCTTTAAAACTTTGCTATAAAACACTTGCAAAGATGGAAATTTTTGTTCTAAAAAAACTTATGTAAAATAGCTCAAGAGAAGACATATATATAGGCCTCCAAAAATTCTACCCGTTGGCAGCAGAAAAGGGCAAAAATGCCCTTCCGGTCGACCGTCCGGTCGACCGGTATAATGGTCATATTTCTAAACGTTGTGCCTCCGGTCGACCGGCCGAGCCTGTCGGTCGACCGCCCGGTCGACCGGCTAGCACCCAAGAGTTGGGTGCTTTCAGTCGGTCGACCGTGCGGTCGACTGACCTACTGTGGCTGGCCTATGCACGTCCCTCGTGCACATCGGTCGACTGGTCCGGTCGACCGACTCCTGGTCCAGTCGACCGTCCGGTCGACCGCCAGCTGAGTCTGGCTGATAATAAGAGATTGAAAACTTAGTTAATTTAATACCAATAAATCCCATAAATACACATAAAATCTACAAAAATGTGTTCTTGTAAGATCTTTGAATAACAAATATGTGTGACTAAAAATCAACACATATTAAAAACTATTTGAACTATTTTTGTGATATAGAAATTGAGCTTTAAACCAAAATCGATATTTTTCAAAAAACAAACTTTGAAATGAAAATCTGATTTTTCTAAAACTTATCTAAATACAAAAATATGATATTGAAACAAATTTGAAGCATATTGTATATGGATAGAATCCAATATACATATAAGATACATATCTATGTTTTTGACATGAAATCCAAAAGTAAGTTTTGTTTAAATACAAAACTCCAAACTCATGAAATAGTCCATCAAAATAAGTTTTTCCTAAATAGATGAAGCATAGATGTATATAGATCAATTCTAATTACATTAAACCTTGTAAACTCATTTTGATTCTATCTATCCATAAAAACCATATATATGAAAATCAAAACCGGTTAAACCGAAAATCAAACAAATTGAAACATTTGTGTGTGTGTGAACTTGAGCATATCAATACTATCTATCTTTACCGAAGATCTAAATACAAACTAAACACAAACTGAAGTCTTCTTGTCTCCAAACTGACTCGATCCAAACGCGATCCAACGAGCTTGACTCCAACCGAGTGCTAGATGCAATCTTGACGCGCGAACTCTTGAATCCACATGTGTTAGCTCCACAAACTCCTTTGTTGAAGCTAATCACCTACTAAGATCTTGATCAAATATCTAAGACTAATTAAACACATGATCATTAGTACTATAATTACATGAGTTAATCTTCATCAAAACTAGAGCGATGGGCCTTTGGGCCAACAATCTCCCTCTTTTTGATGATGACAAAACTCATGGAGTTATATATGCATGGATTAAAGTTAAGCCTCATAGAAGCTCCCCCTTAACTCATGCATAGAAATAAACATAAAAATATTCAATAAAGTGTATAAACTAAACAACATATATATGCATGAATATGAAAATAGACATGCATATATAAACTCTCCAAATACTTCTCACCCTTTTTGTCAATTCATCAACAAAGGGGCAAAAACAAATCAAACAATAAAGTTATATATGCGATATAACATTCATGAAGAGGAGAGACGTAAAGTTAACTCCTCCTGCATACATGCATTTATATGAAAAGAAATGACTAGACCTTAACAACATAAAATATAATATACAATATATAAGTGGAGATGTGAAGCTCCCCTAACACACGTGTACCACATAAAGAAGAGATGTTAAGTTCCCCAATGTGAGATACACTCAACATGAATCTATATATAGAGAAGATGTTAAGCTCCCCTTGCGTATAGGCAATACATATCAAAACATTTTGAAATCACTTTTAAGACAAATTTTTGAATTTTCTTGAAATCAACAAAATAAATTTTGATACCAATGAAATCAAATTGTAGTTGACAAAATAAAAGTTGGTACCACTTAAATAGTTTAAAGTACTAATAGATTATACTAAATGAAAAAAAATTTTAGATACCAAAAAAATAGATACCAATTGAAAATATAGATACCAATAGAAAATATTGATACCAATTAAAAATGAAACATTGTAAGTTTTTGATACCAATGAAATATCTTGTAAATTTTTTATACCAATTGAAAGGTAAAATATGAAGTATATTTTGATACCAATTGAAATACCAATTGAATTGATTAGCAATTGAAATACCAATTGAAAATAATGCATAAGCTTATAAAGATACCAATTAACATTAAAAATTAGTCAAACTTAGCATCAACATAGTTTGTGCTTTAACAATATAAAAATATTGTAAAATAAGTACAATTAAATTATATATATGTATGAAAATAAAAATACCAATTGAAATTGATATTAATTGAAATTTAAAGCATACGTATATAAGAAATACATATGAGTATACAAAAATAGAATTTACATTAAAATCATGTATATCTGATAACTACCTCCCTTTCATGCACATGTTTAAATAGATTTTCAATTTGAGCATACGAGGCATGGTCGCCCATCCAACCGCCCTTGGAAAGGTAGGAGTTTTCAAAAATATGATATGAAAATAGTTTAACATGTTTGAAAAACACAACCAATTGAAAAATATAGACTAGTTTAAGGATAATTTTGAAACTAGTGCGAAATCCTTCAAGTAAGAAATAAAATATGAATATATCTATGAAAACATGAAAATCACACAATAATAGACACTCAAAGTCTAAAAAGCACATATAAAGCTCATGAAAATAAAGTCATGAGTAAAAATCATATGTAGAGTGTAAGAATCATATAATCAATACAATCATGGAAATAGGGCATTTAAGCTTATATGAAATTCCTTTATCAAAAACATAAAAATCATCAAAACGAAATATACTTCAAGGTACATGTATGTTATGTTATAACTAAAAGTATACATATATATCCCAAACATAAATGAGTCCATAAAAGAGTTTGCATGAAGGCAAGTGGCTCAAGGGTATATATGTATATCTAATAGTTTTAGATAAAATTAACATATACATGAAGCTAAACACATAATTATGAAATATGTACAAAAAAATAAGGAATACACGTTAAAATACAAGAATCATCAAAATTAAGCTATATAGGTACATCCAATGATTACAAATAAGCAACATAGTACAAACATATAATAATTAAACACGGCTCACTAGTTGTACAAGTATATACACAAGTTTTAATGAAAAATACATCTAAATAAGTAATTAAAACACGAAGTGCAAAATCATAAACAAATATGATCATTAAGTTAAATGCACATGTTTTAGAATAAGGATATACACAATAGCTAAACTAAAGTGAGAACTTAAAAATATAAATCCATATGAATATGGGTGTATCGCAAAAGACTATCTATGTATATCACATGTCTAATTTATATTGCATCTAAAATAATGAACATGGAAAAACAAAACATGTTAAAAATCAATACTATAAAAGCATGTAAACTAAATAAAGAGTTAGAGATAGTTACTAAAACTAATAGGGCTAATCTCTAGGTCTCCAAACTATTGTGGTTCTTCCACCAAACTTTCCTTGAAAGTGATGCATCCAAAAGTGTCACCATTTAGCTTGGAACGCATCCACCATCAAGATACCATTACTCTCACGTCAAGCGAGAGCCCACATTTACATCAGATACAATAGGAGTGGCCTTTGGTACCCATACCTTATTGGGTCCATGGATGTTAGCACCTTTCCTAAGCCAAACAAATTTATTTGCAAAATTTGAATATGTATCCTATCATAACTAAACTTTGCAAGATGGCCCTTACGTCCATAATGTGTACAAGTGTACACATGAGCATATATAGTGTCATGTGTGTGAACATGAGAAGCATGTGTATGCCGTGAATGGTGTGCCTGAACATGTGGTGCATATTTCTTGCGAAACATGGTTTTCAATTTCTTGTAATCCATAGCACATTGGCTCAAAGTGGAGCCCAAACAATCAACACTCTTCTTTAACATAGTTATATCATTTTCAACTTTAGAAGAAGAATTAGAGAAAGTAATATGTTTGTTAATAGAAGATGAATCTATAGTAGCATGACAAACATGTGAATCTAAATCATTTTTCAAAGATTTATTTTCCTTTGAAACCAAATTCAATTCTTTTGAAATTAAAGCAATTTTATTTTTCAAAGAATCACTTTCTTTTAAAACAACATCAAGTATTGAAGATAAATCCTCATTTTTTTTCAAAACAATATCACAATCATTTTTATTTTTCAAAAATTTATTTTCCTTTAAAGCAAGGTCGAGTTGGGTTTTCAAGGAGTCGTGTTCACTTGAAATCTCATCCCTCTCTTGCAAAGCAATGTCAAGTTTAGAAGACAAATTCTTATTTTCTTTTTTATTTTAAGACTTTTCTTTTTCAAAGCTTTGTATTTTTCTAGCAAGTTTTCACATACAATAGATAGTTCTTCATTTAATGCATCGGCATCCATTTGATCATCACCTAAAGAACTAGCACTATCATCTAGTTGAGTATTCGAGTTTACCTCAAAGGAGTCATTCCCTTGGACCATGTAATAAACTTGTTCGGACTCATCTCCATTAGATTCCTCCACATATTTTGTCGTTTGAAGCTTAGGAGAAGTCAAAGTATTCTACACTGCAAAAGCAGAATCACAATGAGAAACCATCATAAAATATTCTTTACTTAATGTTTGCGTTAATGTATCTAGGGCTTGTACATTGGCTTCTATATGCTTGTTATTACCAAGATAAGATTTCTTAGTAGTAGTAAGGTAAACATGCAAACCTAGGATTTTTAAATAGGCACTCATCCTAGGCTTCCATATATTGATGTTAGAGACATCAAACATGAGAGGGGCAAGGTAATGCATGAGTGTGTGTAAACAAATAAGTGTGCTAATGCAAAATCTAGATTAGCTTACCAAGATCTCACTTCTAGGTGGTTAAACCTAATATCAGGAGCGTAGGCTCTGATACCAATTGAAAATACACCTAGAGGGGGGTGAATAGGTGTATGGCTAATCTAATGACAAATGATGCAGAAGTAAAAACTAATTGCAACACACAAAGTGTAACCAAAGAGTGTAGCCGAATTCCCGGTGATGGGCTCTAGACTATCTCCTCTGAATTCCTCTAAATAAGAGTTGATGTGCTATATGAAGCTCTCTGTTGGCCCAAAGGCCCATCACTCTAGTTTTGATGATGATCAACTCATGAAGTTACGATTACTAATGATCTTGTGTTTAATTAGTGACAGATTCATTATCAAGATCTTAGTAGGTGTGGAGCTTCAACAAAGGATTTAAAGACAAGTTGGAAGCTAGCACCGGTTGATTCACGAGCCTATGCATCAAGAACACATCTAGAAATGAGCTCGGTGGATTGTATTTGGACCAAGTCAAGAAGATGAGAAGACTTCAAGGGAAGACTTCAAGATCAAGACTTGTGTTTAGGTATAAGATTTTATTTTTGTTTTTAGATAAAATGTAAAGGATAGAATAGTGGTGGAATGCTCAAGTATAGATATCACACACACACACTCTTGTTAGAATTGTTTTCATAAAAGATTTTTAAAGTAGAAAAGATTTTTTATTTTGGAAAAAGATTTTTTCTTTGTGACAAAATATCTACTTTGGTTTTTGGTATTTCTATTATACACATCTTTAACCAAAACCAAGTTTAGTGCGTTATGTCAAAAACTAGATATTTCATCTTGATTGTGTGGTGGATCATATCCATACACACTATGCCTTAAAGTATATCTTGTTTTTGTATTTGATGAAAATTTGGAAAAACATGTTGATTTAGAAAACAGTTTTTATTATAAGCCAATATTTTCAAGTTACAAAAATAGTCAAATCTTTAACATGCCTTGATTTTGTGCAAGCATGTTTCTATAATCATAAAACTATTTTTGTAGAATTTCTAAGTATTTATGGGATTTTTTATTAAGCCAAAAAGACCAATCTTTAATCCCAAAATTTTCAGGTTCTGGCAGTTCTGATTTTTCAGAACTGACAGTGGCCGGTCGACCGGGTCGGTCGACCGGACGTGCATAGACGTGCACGCCTGCGTGCACTGGAGAACGGTCGACCGGACCGGTCGACCGCTTCAGAGAGCTTTGCTCTCAGGAAATCTCGGTCGACCGGGCCGGTCGACCGACAGAGAGTTTACTCTCTTCTCCAGCTGCGCGGTCGACCGGGACGGTCGACCGGAGGCTGCAACGGTCGGATTTTGACCGTTGCCGGTCGACCGGACCGGTCGACCGGAAGCTCTGACAGAGCCCAACGGTCAGATTTTCTGGCCTCTATAAAAGGGGGTTTTGTCATTGTTTTGAGCTAAGATTTTTGGAGACCTTAGAGCCTGTTTTCTCATATTCATTTCAGAGGTTTTTTCTCCACAAAAATAGTGAGCTAATACTTCCAATCAAAAGGAAAGATTTTATAAGAGTGTAAAAGTGATTTCTTGAGATTTTCACCAAAGATTCTTTCCTTGCTTTCTCACACAAACACTTGAGCATCCATTGAGCTATTCATCCTATAGGTGTTGTAGTGAGAGTTTTTGTAGGTGATCAAGTGTTTAGATCACCAAGATTTCATCTTGTACTTTGAGGAGACGGGCAAGTGTGCTCGTGGTTGTTTAGGGTTCGGGTGCGAACTCTTGTAGCTTGAGGTGCGGCCTCGACGAGCCGGTGGGCTTGTGGTGTGTAAGGGACTAGAGAGTCCAAGGGCTTGTAGGTGTTGCGGCACCAAGGAGAGATCCGGTTGGATCGTGCATAGTGGAAATCCTTCGTGTGTCGAAGGCGGGGATGTAGAGCAAGTGTGCTCGAACCTCGAAACAAACCCTTTGTGTTTGCGATTGCTCACTCTTGCTCTCTTACTCTTTTTGTCTCACTTATATCTTGCATTACTTTATAGTCTTTATCTCTTATATGCATGATATACCTTTGTGCTCATAATTGCTATACTTGCTTGGGATTGTTATTAACACTAGTATTCAACCAAGAGAGCCAACGCGGCACCTCAACCCATTCAAGGGGAATCTAGAGGAGTTTGTCCAGAGCCTCGCAAGGGAATTCGGCAACACTCTTGTGTTATACATAAGTGTTGAATTAAAAGAAGTTTAATTTGGTCAACTTAGTTTTAATTCCGCATTATTTGTTCATAAGTGACCATTAGATTAGCCATCACCTATTCACCCCCCCTCTAGGTGATCTTTCAATTGGTATCAGAGCAAGTGCTCTTGATATTGGGTCTAACAACCTAAGAGTTAAAGATCCTACTTTTAGGCTAATCACAATATTTTGTACACACACTATGGACTTCATGTCACCACCCACCTTTGACATTCTTAACATCCAAATTTGGAAGGTTAAAATGTCTTTGTTCCTCAAAGGACTTGGCCTTAGTGTATATCTTGCCACAACTAATAAAGAATATTGCTTAAATGGTAAGAACATTGAGGCTAATACAAAGCCCTTAATGCTTTGAAGTCTACCCTAGATGATGTTTATTTATCTAGAGTTGCTAATATTGATTCGGCTTTTGTAGTATGGAACACCCTCACCTCCCTTGGCGAAAAGGTCCTATACTATGCGGGGAGCGATTCGGACGTTGGAAGCGACATCTCCAACGTATGCTATATGGTCCAAGGGGATAACCCCTTGAGGTAAACTCCGGATCCGAGGATGAGGATGTTAATATGTCATATGATGAGCTTAATACATTTTGCCAATTATTGCTTGAGAAATATGACATGATTAAAAAGAATAATAAAAATTTGAAAAAGGAATTGCTTGCATGCATAAAGAACATGACTCATATAGAAATAACATTGCATGCTTAGAAAAAGATAATGAAAGTTGGAAAAAGAAATTTGATTGCATGCATGTAGAAAATGATTCTTTTAGAAATAAACTTGCATGTTTAGAAAAAGAAAATGAGGATTTGAAAATGAGAATATTTCCTTAATGTCTAAATTGAATGTTTTATGTGAAGGAAATATGATTTTGAAAAATAAGATTGATTTGGTGGAAAAACAAAAGGAAGATGTTTTTCAAGAAAATAAATCTTTGAAAAGAAAAATTTGTGAAAAAGAAAAAGATTTTGTTTCACAAAAGAAAAAGAAAAGTGATTCTATATCTCATCATGCTTCTCATGCACACATTGATCAAAATGAGATTAAAAATTTGAAAAATAAAATTGATAATTTGAGCTCTAATTTGAGCTCATGTGCATTCAATCATACTAGGTTGGAATCCTTATTTCAAAAGAAACAAGTTCCTTATACTCATGCACATCATCATCATGACCATGCTTATGATGCACATCATGCTCACACTCCCACTCATAAGTATGCTAAGTGTACACATGTACACATTGTGGTCGCAAAGGCCATCTAAGAAAATTTTGTTATGAAAGGTTAAATGTTCTTATTTTTGATAAAAATAAAATGCTTGGGTTCCTTACAAGACTAACCCCATAGGACCCAAGAAAATATGGTACCAAAATTCCCACCTTGTGTATTTGATGTAGGTGAGGAATCTCTCAAAACGTGAGAGATTTGGTGCCTTGATGGTGGGTGCATTTGAACTAAAATGACACATACTTGGAGCACCGCTATCAAGGAATTTTGGTGGGTCAACCACCATGCTAGGAGCTTTGGAGTTGGTAACGATTTCTAAACTCCTATTTCATTTATGCACATGTTTTTAATTTCATGTAGCATGTTCATATTTTTTTTGTACTTCATGTGCATTTACATGCTTAAATATAGAATGTGTCAAAACTTGCATCTATACATATATGAATAGTGAACTACAATTGACTCATACATATTTGAACTTCATGCTCATTTGTATCCACTATATGCATGTGTATAGGCTAGTTTTGATGATTCGGTCATTTATACTTGTTATGCCTATCCTTAATCTTACTTCATGTATATGTGTGTTTAATTCAAATCTAATAAATATACATGTATACCCTTGAGTCATTTGCCTTCATGCAATATACATTGGACTCTTTTCATATTTGGGATATGTATGCATATTGTTAGAATTGGATAAATCATACATATACCATGAAGATTAGTATTTTAAATAAATAATAATAAAAAAAATTTCATTTGTACAACAAAATGTGATTTATGATCTTTTTGAGCTTGAATGACTATTTTCATAAAGCATTGCTAAATACAAAATACTTTATGAAAAATATATGATTTGTTTTAAGATGAAAAATAAGATTTTCATGAGATTCATGCTTCACTTTCTATTTTCATGAAAATACCATTTACATAACCTTTGAACACTCATCTTTTATGATAAAAGATAATTTTTGAGCTTATGGACTATGAGTGCTTGAACTTTTATGTATTTAGTATTATTCATGGAAAATATTTGACTTTGTATTTTTGAAGGATCTTTAACTAGTTTGTCAAAAATCCATTTAAACTAGTTATCTATTCTTCAAATTGATTCATATGATCCTATTTGTAATCATATGGATAAATTCTTTTGTATTTTCAAAATTTATTTGATGCTTCATGATTTGAATATTAGTTTAAATGTTAGCATTTGTCAACACTTGGATTTATACTTATACACATTATGGATCACAAATAAATCTATATATGATTGGGTTTGAATGCTTATTTGCGCCCATTAGGTGTGTTAGTATAGCCTAAGTTTTGATGATTATTACATTTTAAACTTGTATTCCCTTTTTGGATTTATGCTATGATCATGTGCCTTCATTTCATGTATATGTTTGTCTTGCCAAAATATTAAGATATACATGGATACCTCTTGAGTCATTTGCCTTTCATGCAAATCTATATATAGACTCAAATGTGTTTTAAGGATATGTATGTATACTTAATGTCTTGTCAAAACATACATATATCTTGAAATATAAATTTTTATTTTTAATAAAAATTTTGTAATTTTTCAATAAAATTTTTGTGATGAATTTCATGATTTCAAAATTTTAAGGAATATTGAGTTTTATTGCTATTTTTCATGATACCATGTTCCACATAACACTATCACACTCACTTCTTTTTGATATAGATTTTATGGATAGAGTGCTTTTTAGTGCCTTGTGTTTCATTGATATTTCATGAAAAACTTTTGACTTATTCCTTGATTGAAGGATTCCGTACTAGTTGTTAAACACCTTCATTCAACTAGTTCGAATTCTTCATGTGGTAGATTTTATGATATATACACTTAAGCTTAATTTTCAATTGGTATCATTGGATAGTTTCAATTGGTATCAATATGACCTCTTGTTGTATATACTCATATTTTGTTCTTTCATATATGTATGTATCTACTTCAATTGATATTATCTTTTCATACATATATGTGATCTTTTGTGCTTGATTTACACACGTATATTATATATTATATGCTTGCTTATCAAGATTTTGGTTTTAAAAATATATATATATATATATATATATATATATATATATATTTGATATGAACTTGTGTTTTGTATTGCCTATATGCAAGGAGAGCTTAACATCTCTCTTACATATAGATTCATGTTGAGTGTATTGTGTATTGAGGAGCTTAACATCTCTTCTTTATATGGTACACGTGTGTAGGGGGAGCTTCATATCTCCTCTTATGCATTACATAATATGTGTTATGTGAGTTAGGGCTTGTCATCCCTTCTTCATGTAATGCATATGTGTAGGGAAGTTAACTTAGCGTCTTCCTCTTCATGAATGTATATCGCATATAAATCTTATTGATTGATTTGATTTTACCCTCCTTGATTTCCTTATTTTTGACAAAAAATAGGGGGAGAAAATTTGTTTGATGATTTGAACTTTGAACCCTTTGTTGATGATTGACAAAAAGGGGGAGAAGTATTTGAGTTATATGCATGATTTCCTTAAGGGGGAGAAGTATTTTGTTCCTTACTTAAGGGAGAGAAAGATTTTGAGTTTTTATACTTGTGCTTTTACTCATGCATAGCCATAATATAATAAGATAAAAGCTTGAGAAAAAGATTTGTGCATTCATTTGCATACATATTTATGTGCTTTAATGTCATATCTATTTATTTCTAGTGATGCATGAGTTAAGGGGAGCTTCTTTGAAGCTTTACTTTAATCCATGCATATATAACGTCATGAGTTTTGTCATCATCAAAAAGGGGGAGATTGTTGGCCCAAAGGCCCATCACTCTAGTTTTGATGATGATCAACTCATGAAGTTACGATTACTAATGATCTTGTGTTTAATTAGTGACAGATTCATTATCAAGATCTTAGTAGGTGTGGAGCTTCAATAAAGGATTTAAAGACAAGTTGGAAGCTAGCACCGGTTGATTCACGAGCCTATGCATCAAGAACACATCTAGAAATAAGCTCGGTGGATTGTATTTGGACCAAGTCAAGAAGATGAGAAGACTTCAAGGGAAGACTTCAAGATCAAGACTTGTGTCTAGGTATAAGATTTTATTTTTGTTTTTAGATAAAATGTAAAGGATAGAATAGTGGTGGAATGCTCAAGTATAGATATCACACACACACACTCTTGTTAGAATTGTTTTCATAAAAGATTTTTAAAGTAGAAAAGATTTTTTATTTTGGAAAAAGATTTTTTCTTTGTGACAAAATATCTACTTTGGTTTTTGTATTTCTATTATACACATCTTTAACCAAAACCAAGTTTAGTGCGTTATGTCAAAAACTAGATATTTCATCTTGATTGTGTGGTGGATCATATCCATACACACTATGCCTTAAAGTATATCTTGTTTTTGTATTTGATGAAAATTTGGAAAAACATGTTGATTTAGAAAAACAGTTTTTATTATGAGCCAATATTTCCAAGTTACAAAAATAGTCAAATCTTTAACATGCCTTGATTTTGTGCAAGCATGTTTCTATAATCATAAAACTATTTTTGTAGAATTTCTAAGTATTTATGGGATTTTTTATTAAGCCAAAAAGACCAATCTTTAATCCCAAAATTTTCAGGTTCTGGCAGTTCTGATTTTTCAGAACTGACAGTGGCCGGTCGACCGGGTCGGTCGACCGGACGTGCACAGACGTGCACGCCTGCGTGCACTGGAGAACGGTTGACCTGACCGGTCGACCGCTTCAGAGAGCTTTGCTCTCAGGAAATCTCGGTCGACCGGGCCGGTCGACCGACAGAGAGTTTACTCTCTTCTCCAGCTGCGCGGTCGACCGGGACGGTCGACCGGAGGCTGCAACGGTCGGATTTTGACCGTTGCCGGTCGACCGGACCGGTCGACCGGAAGCTCTGACAGAGCCCAACGGTCAGATTTTTCTGGCCTCTATAAAAGGGGGTTTTGTCATTGTTTTGAGCTAAGATTTTTGGAGACCTTAGAGCCTGTTTTCTCATATTCATTTCAGAGGTTTTTTCTCCACAAAAATAGTGAGCTAATACTTCCAATCAAAGGGAAGATTTTATAAGAGTGTAAAAGTGATTTCTTGAGATTTTCACCAAGATTCTTTCCTTGCTTTCTCACACAAACACTTGAGCATCCATTGAGCTATTCATCCTATAGGTGTTGTAGTGAGAGTTTTTGTAGGTGATCAAGTGTTTAGATCACCAAGATTTCATCTTGTACTTTGAGGAGACGGGCAAGTGTGCTCGTGGTTGTTTAGGGTTCGGGTGCGAACTCTTATAGCTTGAGGTGCGGCCTCGACGAGCCGGTGGGCTTGTGTTGTGTAAGGGACTAGAGAGTCCAAGGGCTTGTAGGTGTTGCGGCACCAAGGAGAGATCCGGTTGGATCGTGCATAGTGGAAATCCTTCGTGTGTCGAAGGCGGGGATGTAGAGCAAGTGTGCTCGAACCTCGAAACAAACCCTTTGTGTTTGCGATTGCTCACTCTTGCTCTCTTACTCTTTTTGTCTCACTTATATCTTGCATTACTTTATAGTCTTTATCTCTTATATGCATGATATACCTTTGTGCTCATAATTTCTATACTTGCTTGGGATTGTTATTAACACTAGTATTCAACCAAGAGAGCCAACGCGGCACCTCAACCCATTCAAGGGGAATGTAGAGGAGTTTGTCCAGAGCCTCGCAAGGGGAATTCGGCAACACTCTTGTGTTATACATAAGTGTTGAATTAAAAGAAGTTTAATTTGGTCAACTTAGTTTTAATTCCGCATTATTTGTTCATAAGTGACCATTAGATTAGCCATCACCTATTCACCCCCCCTCTAGGTGATCTTTCACTCTCTTGGTTCAACATTAGTGAGGCACACAACCAATACCAAGCATATATATATATGATATGAACAATATGAATCAATGCAAGATAAGGGAGAGAGTTTAGAGATAGTGGATCAATCGCAAATACCGAGATATGTTTCAAGGTTTGAGCCACGACTTTACGTCCCTGCCTTCACACAGAAGGATTTTCACTATACGTCGACACTAGACCTCCCATACAGGGAACCTCCACTGAGAATTTGACAAATAGAAAGTAGGAGTACACAACTCCTCTCTTCAACAAAACAACCTCTACACAAGAGGTTAGGCACAACAACAATCACCTCTACACTTAGAGGGATGGGCACTAAACCAAACAACAATCACCCACACTAGAGGGATAGAGCACTAAGCCAAAATCAATCTCAATCACCTCTACAAAAAGAGGCATAGCCATTACCCAAAGCATAATCTCAATCATCTCTACACAAGAGGGATGAATACAAACTCAAAGCAAAGAAAGATTACAACTCTTTGTGATCACAAAGATCACAAACAACTTTGGTGATCTTAAAGACCACAAACCAATTTTCTCACCAAAAACAAATTCCAATAGATAGGATAGATATGATAGCTCAAGCGTGAGAAATCAAGGAGTTTGGAAATCAAAATCTCAAAGAAAATACTTGGGAAAATACAAAGATGAAATAGATATAAAGATAAAAAATCAATTCCCAAAGATTCTCCTTTTCTTTGATTTTTCCAACCCTTGAAAAAAAATAAAGATAAATCTTTATAGGCTAAAAACTCTTTAAAATTTTGCTGTAAAACACTTTTAAAGATGAGAATTTTTGCTCTAAAAAAACTTATTTAAAATAGCTAAAGAGAAGGCATATATAAAGACCTCCAAAAATTCTGCCCCTTGGCAGCAAGAAAGGGCAAAAATGCCCTTCCGGTCGACCGGCGCAACGGGCATATTTCTGATCGTTGTGCCTCCGGTTGATCGCCCGGTCGACCAGCCAAGCTTGTCGGTCGACCGGCCAGTACCCGAGAGTTGGGTGCTTTCAGTTGGTCGACCATGCAGTCGAACGGCCTACTGTAGCTGGCCTGTGCACATCCCTTGTGCACATCGGTCGACCGGTCTGGTCGACCGACTCCTGGTCCGGTCGACCGTTAGGTCGACCGCCAGCTGAGTCTGGCTGATAATAAGGGATTGAAAACTTAGTTAATTTAATACCAATTAAATCCCATAAATACACATAAATTTCACAAAAATATGTTCTTATAAGATATTTGAATAACAAATATATGTGACCAAAAATCAACACATATTACAAACTATTTGAGCTATTTTTGTGATATAGAATTTGACTTTAAACCAAAATCGGTATTTTCCAAAAACTAAACTTTGAAATGGAAATCCGATTTTTTCAAAACGTGTCTAAATACAAAAACATGATATTGAAATAAATTTGAAGCATATTGTATATGGATTGAATCCAATAAACATCTAAGATACATATCTATGTTTTTGACATGAAATCCAAAAGTAAGTTTTGTTTAAATACAAAACTCCAAACTCATGAAATAGACCATCAAAATAAGTTTTTCTAAATAGATGAAGCATAGATGTATATAGATCAATTCTAATATACATTAAACCATGTAAACTCGTTTTGATTCTATCTATCCATGAAAACCTTATATATGAAAACTGAAACCGGTTAAACCGAAAACCAAACAAATTGAAACTCTGTGTGTGTGTGTGAACTTGAGTATATCAATACTATCTATATTTACAAAAGATCTAAACACAAACTAAACACAAACTGAAGTCTCCAAGCCGACTCGATCCAAACGCGATTCAAAGAGCTTGACTCCACCGAGTGCTAGATGCGATCTTGACGCGCGAGCTCTTGAATCCACATGTATTAGCTCGCAAAACTCCTTTGTTGAAGATAATCACGTACTAAGATCTTGATCAAATATCTGAGGCTAATTAAACATAAGATCATTAGTACTATAACTACATGAGTTAATCAACATCAAAACTAGAGTGATGGGCCTTTGGGCCAACAAGGATAATATTATTGGTATATGTAACATTAAAATTGGCTCATCTCCATTGATTGAAAATATTATTTTAGTTGATGGACAAGCATAATGATTGAGGTTTTACCTGCACATAAGAATACAGAATTTTAGAACTTTAAAATAGAGATGTGCAAGTACTCAATATTACCACTATAGCAAGTGGCTATGCGGGTCATGATCTACAAGGAGGTACTAGCGATAAAAGCTTTTTTAGTAAGATCTCTTTTATGGTACAATTAATGGTTAAAATTCTTCTTTAGCTTCTTAAAAGAAAAGAGAAATGGAGTTACAGTTAAATTAGAAAGAAAGTGGTAGATTGAGAAGATGGGAAAATAGAAAATGGATTATATATAAAGAAATTGAAAAGAGCGAAAAAGATTTGAAAGATTGTGGTGTTGGTGATTTACACTAAAATTAAAAGAAAAAAAACCTAAAAGAAAAACTTACCTCCTTTGGTTGATTACTTACCTGAAAACTTTGCATGTTTTATCTTGCTTCGGACGCGATCAACGCATAAGCCATAAGATCGAGCTCAGTCCCCATTCACATTACATCATCAAGACAAACAAGATTGAAATGATACAGAATCTTGAGAAGGAGAACATCATCATGAAATATCGGTGGCACTCACACAAACATAGCTATACTGATGCTTCTAGGTTCACTTGAATAATCATCAAAATCAAAAGAGAAAAGTAGAGAAAGAAGAACATATAAACAAGAAACACAAAAAGATGTTACCTTTGATTGTTTGTAGAAACGATGAAAGAAAGGAGAAGGTTACGTCGGTATCACTCTCAACATAAGTCTATCTCTCTTACTTACATGAATCTCAGTCTAACCTATACTTACAAAGAAATAAAATTACATAAAATAAAAATAAAAACCTACACTGCAAAGAATAAAAAACTGGCCTAAAATCTATCTCTGCTTGGTCGTTCCTTTTTATCTTTGAGATTGCAGGTATTTATAGGAGAAATGCAGAGGGTAGAGGAGTATGAAGATAGGGAAAACTGGTTATTTTTGAATTTGAATCCTCCCTTTATCTCCAAACTTGATTTGATGTGGATATTCAGTTCTAATCTACAGTTTATTGGCGTTTTGATTGCTAAATTAACTTATCAAATGATAGAATTAGAAATAGTGATCAACTTAAGAGTTGTAGAGCTTTAAGTCTGCTTTCTGAATCATCTTGAATCATCATATTTGAATTTCGTTAGCGAAAGTTATGATTCAAATATTAAAATGTATCCAGTCAGAATCTGAGTCAAAATTGCTTCATCTCATCCCATGATCTTCTCTCTATCCATTTATCTTTTTGGATTTGGACTCTGTATTTGACATTATCCTTGACTGATCTTTAGCTTTAACTACCTGATTCACCAAAAACTAAATTAACCAACTAGATTCAGGATCATCATCCTATAACTAAATAGATTTAGTTAAATCTGAATTTAACTGATATTTATTTGATTTTATCCTCTTTCTCCCCATGATTATCTTCTGTAAAATAAACTTTTAAGACATGAAATTTAGCAAATTTATTACATGATAAATGTAAAAATATAATAAAGAATAATGCAATAAATGTATGCAATCACACCCCACACCTATCTTTTGCTCGTCCTCGAGCAAAACAATAAAACTAAACCAAAGATTATTAGACCACTTTCGCAGATCACGCGATTGCACTGAGTATGTGCAACAAGCCGTTAAACCTCTAGGTTTTCCCTAGAGGGCGAGTTTTGTCTCGTGAGAGTTTTTAGTGGATTGCACCCACAAAATCCATAAAGAAAGAGAAAAATGTTAGTATTTTGAAAATACATTTTGAAAGAAAAATATTTGAAATATATTTTGTAAGATTTAAGTAATCTATAAGTTAAAAGAAAGCCGAATTTTTCATTCCTAAATTTAGTCTCTATTCAAAAATTTATTATCAATCAAAGTACGGAGTCAATTGTACTTCTCATATAGTCTATTACTTTACCCTAAGTCATATGCACCTTTGTGACCGTGAAGTTTTGACTAAAGGTTCTTTAACTCTAACTCTTATATCTTATTTATTTATTTGTGTATATATATATATATATTTATTTTATTTTTGGTGATATTATTCTTTAGTTTTATTAGGCTTTCTAATCTGCCCATGTAATGAGCCTTTAACCGGTGACCCCCAAACTAATGGTCTTAGGGCACCAGGTGAGAAAACATCCAAAGGATTTAAGGCCTCGAGCAAACAAAGCCACAAAGCTAAGGATATTATTATATGAACCGCCTTTAGGCGTGAATACTTATGCTTTATGAGGCACAATACCCAGCTTAATTAGAGAATTATATATATATATTCTTTTTCATTTCTTTCTTTCTTTTTTTAATAAGGTATAAGATCTTTGTTTTTTGAACCCTAAGCGTGTAAGTGTATAAAGCATGTATATTTCATTAAGGTAAAAATTAAGATTAAATTACTTTCACAAATATTCTTCCTAAGCTTAGAAATCAAACAAATAATCTTATTTTGACCAAGTATAAGAAATCCTAATTTTGATTTTCCTATCCCTTAAAATTGACTTGATTTCTTACAAAAGAATATGTAAAAATATTATTTCTTTTTTCAAAAAGTTTTTAAAAGTAAAGAAAATGTTTTATTTTTTCTTTTTCTTTTTTTAATAAAAAGGAAAACCTAAGTTATATTAGAACCCTCCCCACACCTATCTCATGCATTGTCCTCAATGTATGAATTAATGCATAGATGCATGAAAAAGAAGAAAGGGAAGGAAAATATTACCTTAAGGTGGTGGTCTGGTTGATTCACAAAATGCGGCCCAATCTAATTTACGTGGAGTTCGGAGGAACCCACCGGAAACCTCTCTAATATAACCCACAAAAATGATGTATATATGAATTATTTTTATTAACAATTTTACCCCATCTAATTTCTAAATTTCACAAATAATTTCGGAGTCGATTTTATCAACACCCTTGTCCCAAATGGACTGTGAAAAGATGGAATTATAGACTTGGACTTAGGAAGTACGGGAACTAGTACCGACTCAGAAAAGTGACTTAAGTCAAGTAAAGGTTTAGGAGTCGAGATTGGTTCAGAAAGTGGGTCTAAATCAAGAAGTTGAAACTCCAGTCCACATTCATTTCCCAACAACAGAATGTGACTTAATATTGGTGATTCAAGTTCAAGAATGAGAGGTGCGAGAATTAAAACTGACTCTAAAATATTACTCAAGATGCATAACAAAATAGGAGTCAATATTGATTCAGGAATTTTAACTGGATCACAAATTTTAGAATCTAGGTCACATTTCTTATTGAGTTCAATTTCATAAAAATAAGAACTTGTCAATTTATCAATAGGACTTTCAAAAGTACGAAATTGGTCAAGTTCAATATGATGATCATAAAAATAGGCGATTCAATTTCATGATGAATTGGCACAGGATCCAATGTTGACTCGGGAAAAGGATTGAAATTAGGTGAAAACACCAGAGTCATTATTGAATCAGGAAGTAGAATTGAATCACCAAGTTGAGGTTCAGGATCATATTCATTCTGAATTGAATCACAAAGTTGAGGTTCAGGATCATATTCATTCTCAAGTTCAATTTCAGGAAAGGGATAACTTGCCAAAATGTCAATATGATTTTCAAAATTTAGAGTTTGGGCAAGTTCAAATGAGTGTGCTGAAATGGAATCTTGTTTTCCAAAACAACATGATTCTTCGGCTCTCACAGAATGGTTAGCGACATCAGAAATAGTCAAACGGTGAGAATAGAGAGTTTAGGCCATTATATCTATGTCATGATTGCGAGCGATTTGAGCCTGAGTCATGGCTTCAAGCATCTTTTCATAGTTGATTGGTTCATCGTTTTGTTGCGATTGGTCTTAAAATAATGAAGTTTTGTTTTAAAATTTGTGGTGAAATTGTGAGTCCGTCAGATTTTGTGATTGTTGCTTGGACTCACGCATACTCATTTTCAAGATTGATGGTTTTCTATTTTGAACTGGTGAAACTGAGTGTGAATCTTGAAAATATTGTAGACAAGGTAGTTAAGGAGGACAAGTTGGTTGAAAATTGGACTCGGGGGAGGTGAATCCCCATTGACTCTGTGAAGAGTTAAAATTATTTTGAAAATTATGGTCATAAGATTGGGGGCATGGGCTATTTGATTCGGATAAGACCAATCTGGCACACTAGGTTGGTTAAAATTATGATATGTCGGGTTGGTAATATCTTAAAAGAGGTCAGGGTGTAATATGGATTACCATTAAAATTTGGAAAAATTTATTATAAGCCATATCACACAGGAAATGTCAACACAAACAAAGAAAAATAAACAAATAAGCAAACAAATAAAAAGAAAAAATATCTAACCTATGTTAGGGTAAACCTTAGACCTAGATGACTCCTAACTGTCCACGGGTGGTATATTGTTAAATTTGACCACAAGTTAATCGGCCAAGTAGGGACAAGATTGGTGGAGGTATCCGTGCTTAAAGCAACGAGCCTAATTATGCCAAACCACTAGCCTTCGGGGTTTCGCCCCTCAATCCCCAACCTTAGTCACCGATTTGGTAAGAGTCAGATTCAAATCAACTTTCCCCTTAGGTCAGTCTCCTATTTAAGTCTGAGATGTCCCTAGGGCCAACGTATACTCAGTTTTAATTAGGCTTGGGTTAATGAGTGAGGAGATTGCTTGTGGGCTAAGAGAGAGTAATGACTTCCCTACTTTATCTTGTTTATAGGACAAGCCCTTAAATCAATTTAGTGTAAAGTGTGCAGGATATAGAAAAGTAACATTCAACAAGCAAATAATCACTCAAGAATGTTTCTTAAACTACATGCTATGCATATGTACATTTTGCTCAAGCACTCTTCAACAGTAATATAAATGTAAATGAATTAGACACGTGCCTAAATGCAAGTCTAAACCGTTTTTAGCATTTAACAACCATTACTTTACTGTTGATGTTAGAAAGTATATACAGTAAGACAAATAAGAAAATAAATAGCTACAGAATTTAAACTTTATTATTCAGCCAACCTGTAAAAATACAGGTTAGTAGTTCACTCAGATTGCCACAGGAATGTAGCAAATCTGAGGGCTCTGGGCTCTGCTTTCTAGAGCAGAGTCCAGGGCCACTTATATGTCCACCGCAGCAAAAATTTCTTATTGTAAACCTGTACACCAAAATAAAGAAGAAAGTTAACAAAAAATGTAAATCTAAAAAAAGAATAACTTATCATCCCTCCCCGGCAGCGGCGCCAAAATTTGATTGAGCTTTTACCTGCACACAAGAATACAGAATTTCAGAACTTTAAAATAGAGATGTGCAAGTATTCAATACTACCACTATAGCAAATGGGTATGCGGGTCGTGATCTACGAGGAGGGACTAGCGATGAAAGCTTTTTTAGTAAGATCTCTTTTATGCTACAATTAATGTAAAATTCTTCTTTAGCTTCTTAAAAGAAAAGAGAAAAATGGAGTTACAGTTAAGTTAGAAAGAAAGTGGTAGATTGAGAAGATGAGAAAATGAAAAATGGATTATATACAAAGAAATTGAAAGGAGTGAAAAAGATTTGAAAGATTGTGGTGTTGGTGATTTATACTAAAATTAAAAGAAAAAAAAACCTAAAAGAAAAACTTACCTCCTCTGATTGATTACTTACCTGGAAACTTTGCATATTTTACCTTGATTTGGAGGCGATCAACGCATAAGCAATAAGATCGAGCTCAGTCCCCATTCAAATTACATCATCAAGACAAATAAGAATGAAATGATACGGAATCTTGAGAAGGAGAACATCATGAAATATTGGTGGCACTCACACAAACATGGCTATACTGATACTTCTAGGTTTACTTAGACATTCATCAAAACTAAAAGAGGAAAAGTAGAGAAAGAAGAACATATAAACAAGAAACACAAAAAGATGTTACCTTTGATTGCTTGTGGAAACGATGAAAGAAAGGAGGTTACATCGGTATCACTCTCAACATAAGTCTCTCTCTCTTACTTACATGAATCTCAGTCTAACCTATGCTTACAAAGAAATAAAAATTACATAAAATAAAAAAAAAAAGCTACACTGTAAAGAATGAAAAACTGGCCTAAAATCTTTCTCTGCTTGGTTGTTTCTTTTTGCCTTTGAGATTACAGGTATTTATAGGAGAAATACAGAGGTTAGAGGAGTTTGAAGATAGGGGAAACTAGTTATTTCTGAATTTGAATGGTCCCTTTATCTCCAAACTTGATTTGATGTGGATATTCAGTTCTGATATGCAGTTTTTTCGCGTATTGATTGCTGAATATACTTATCAAATGATAGAATTAGGAATAGTGATCAACTTAAACATTATAGCCCTTTAAGTTTTTTTTTCTAGATCATCTTGAATCATCAGATTTAAGTTTTGATAGCGAAAGTTATGATTCAAATACTAAAATATATCCAGTAAGAATCTGAGTCAAAATTGCTTCATCTCATCTGTTGATCTTCTCTCATTCATTTATCCTTTTGGATTTGGACTTTGTATTTGATGTTATCCTTGTTGGCCCAATGGCCTTCCACTCTAGTTTTGATGATGATCAACACTCATGTAGTTATGTCTACTAATATTCTTGTGTTTCTAAGTTTCAGATCTTTAACAGGATATTAGTTGGTGATTAGCTTCAACAAGATGATTAGAAGCTATTCATGATGATTCCGGTGCCAAAGCTTAAAGATCATACCTTTGCACTTGGAAAATCACGGAGTTTGGACCAAGTCTACTTGAAGATGGAAGATCGACAAGAAGACTTAGGTATCTAGTTTAGAGTTTGTGCTTTAGATCCATATTTGTAAAGCTTAGTTTAGTTGATATGCTCAAGTGCACAAACACACACGTTTCATGATTTGGTTTTTGGTTTTCATGAATAATAGATCAAAACAAGTTTACTTTATACCTATGTATATTAGATATGGTCTAGATATACATACATGCTTTAAACTTGCTAGACAAACTTATTTTGACTATCCTATTCATGTTTTGGAAAAATCAAGTTTGACAAAATACAAGGTTTTGTTTTTGATAAAATTTACAAGACTCAAAATGAATTGATATGTTGATATATTGTCTTGAAATTTTTATCACATGTTTATGTTTTAACATAAAATGATAAAACTTTTTATGGTATTTTTAAAAGAGATAAAAGATTTTTTAGAAAATATTTTTCCAAATTTTCTGACCTTGTTTTGTGCTGACAGGCTTGTCTGTCGACCGTGACGGTCGACCGCACCAAGGGCCGGTCGACCGTTGCGGTCGACCGACGTACACAGACGTGCACGTCTGTTAGGCACAGACACGGTCGACCGGGACGGTCGACCGAGTTGAGAGCTCTGCTCTCGGGTTTTCTCGGTCGACCGGGCCGGTCGACCGCAGTTGCCCAACGGTCATAATTCTGACCGTTGGCGGTCGACCGGACCGGTCGACCGGCAGTCTGTCAGACTGCCAGCTCAGCCTAACGGCTAGTTTTGTATAGGGGCTATATAAACCCCATCTCTTTGGGGATTTTGGCCAAGTTTTTCTAAGAGAAAATTTTCAGTTTTCTGAAGTGTTTAAAAGAGTTTTCAAAAGAGTTTTAAGTGCAAAAACTTCTCATCTTTATTGTTTAGGGTTTTTGAAAATCAAAGAAAAATAGGTTTTTGGATTTTTGCTTAGATCTTCAATTCTATTATATTGCAAGTATTTTCCCAAAGATTTTTTCTTTGTTGCTTGTTTCCAAAAACACTTGAGCTATCTTCTATCCTAAACTATTAGGATCTTGTTTTTGTGGAAAAAGATAAGAGAAAAAGAAAGAGAAGTGTTTGAGGTTGTTTGTTGTAAACCTCATTGTTGTAAACACCCTTATACTTGTGAATCCCTCTTCGGTAGAGGTGATCGGGTGATTGTGTTGTGGATCCCTCTTAGGTAGAGGTGATAGTGTTTGGTTGTGAGCCTCTTCGGTAGAGGTGTGTGGATTGGTTGTTGTATTGGCTACGGCCTTACCCCTCGGTTGTGAGGTGGTTGTTTGAGAGAGGAGTTTGGTACTCCTAGAGTTGTAAGAAATCCTCTTCGGTAGAGGTTCCCTCGGTGGGAGTTGAGATAGTGGAAATCCTACACGGTGGTGTAGGCGGGGATGTAGAGCAAGGTGCTCGAACCTCGAAACAAATCTTGGTGTTTGCGTTTTGATCCATTGTCTCTCTAACTCTCTCTCTTATAATTGTGCAAAGCATCATACTCATCATCATATCATACTTGCTTGTGTTGAGCATTGATTCATTCATATCATATATTGCTTGTGTTGTGCCTTGCAATTATTATTGTCATATCTATCATATGCTTGGCTTGATTGTGTGTATTTCATATTGCTTGGATTGCTTGTGTGTGTGCGCCTAACTTATACTCATCCAACAAGAGCTTCACATAGCACCTCAACCCATTTCAAGGGGAATCAAGGGGAGTTAGTCCAGAGCCTCGCAAGGGGAATTCGGCTACACTTGTTGTATTGTATTAGTTTGTGCATAATTTGCATTAGCTTCCGCATTTAGCGCACTTAGTTTGCATTTAGTTTCTTAGATTAGCACTTACACCTATTCACCCCCCCTCTAGGTGTTTTTCAATCCTCGGCTGATCTTTAGCTTTAACCACCTGATTCACCAAAAACTGAATTTAACCAACTGAATTTGGGATCATTCTCCTCTAACCAAATAGATCTAGTTAAATCTGAATTTAACTGATATTTATTTGTTTTTATCCTCTTTCTCCCCAGGATTATCTTCTGCAAAATAGACAATTAAGACATGAAATTAGCAGATTTATTACATGATAAATGTGAAAATGTAATAAAAAATAATGCAAAAAATGTGTACAATCACATAACCTCTTGAGTATTGTCAACTTTGTGATAGAGGTTTTAAAGTTATTTTTGATGATTTATCTTGCAATATTTTAGATAGTAAAACCAATGCATGCATTCTTTACAGATTTCATGAAAATAATGTATATATTATTGATATGTTAAATTTAAATTGCAATGCTACATTTTTAAATGTTTTCAATAAGGTTTCTTGGTTATGGCATAGAAGATTAGGCCATGTCTCTTTTAACCATCTATTTAGAATTAACTCTAAGGAATTAGTGAAGGGTATTTTTGCTTGAAGTTTGAAAAAGACCGAATTTATGATGCGTGCCAACTTGGGAAACAAACAAGGTTCTCTTTCAAACTAATCAAGGATATCATGACATCTAGACCATTAAAGTTAATCTACATGGATTTGTTTGGTCCTATTAAAATCAAGAGTTTAAATAAAAATTATTTTTTTTGTTTTGGCTGATGACTTTTCTCGTTTTACATGGGTTTTCTTTTTGGAACATAAAGATCAAGCCTTTTAATATTTTAATGTTTTTAGAAAAAAATTGACAAAGGTTTTTCGATTTTGCGCATAAGAAGTGATAGAGGTGGTAAATTCATTAACCATTCTTTTATCACTTATTGTGAAGAAAATAGAATCAGGCATGAACAATCTTGTCCTAGAACTCCGCAACAAAATGGAGTCGTTGAAAGGAAGAATCATACTCTTCATGAAATGGCTATGACAATTATTAGTGAATACGGACTCCCTCAATATTTATGGACCAAGGCTGTAAACACTACATGTTACATATCAAATAGAATTTATTTTTGTAAAAATACTTTCAAAACCTCTTTTGAAATTTATTATTTAAAAAAGCCTAATGTTTTTTACTTTAGAGTTTTTGGATGTAAATGTTTTATTTTAAACACCAAAGATAACTTAGAAAATTTGATGCCAAAACTTTTGAAGCTATTTTTTTGGTTATTCTAACACTAGTAAAGCTTATAAAATCTTCAATAAATCTACTTTGACTATTAAAGAATCTATGCATGTTACGTTTAAAAAAATCTAATAATTTTATTAAGAATGTTGTAAAGATTGATTCTTTAGATGAAGACATGGAGAAAATAACCTTAAAGGACTCACCCATCTAAGAAGATAAGCCAAAACGTGACGAACCAGGTGAAGTTTAAGAGGTAGAAGTAACATTAACACAATCACTTTCAAAAGATTGGAGATATGCTACAAGTCATCCCAAGGAACTCATCATAGGTGATGTATCAAATGGGGTAACTACTCGCTCCACTCTATGATTTTCGTGGCCATTTTGCTTTTATTTCTCATATAGAACCAAAAAAACATCCTCGAAGCTGAGGGCGACTCATATTGGTTGCTTCCTATGCAAGAAGAGCTTAATCAATTTGAGCGCAACCAAGTTTGGCACCTTATCCCTAGACCCCATGATAGATCAACCATTGGCACTAAATTAATTTTAGGAACAAGTTGGATGAGTCGGCTGATGTTGTCAGAAATAAAGCTAGGTTAGTGGCCCAAAGTTACACCCAAATTGAAGGTATCGATTTTAAGGAAACATTTCTCCTGTAACACGGCTTGAAGCCATATGAATTATTCTTTTAGAAATTTCAAACTTTTTCAAATGGATGTTAAAAGCGCATTTTTAAATGATTTTATTGAGGAGAAAGTGTATGTTGAGCAATCCCCTGGGTTTGTTAATCCTACACATCCGGATTTTATTTTCAAATCAGACAAAACTTTATATGGCTTAAAACAAGCTCCAAGAGCTTGGTATGAAAGACTTTCAACTTTTCTTATTTCAAATAGTTTTGTAAAAAGTAAAGTAGATACCACTTTATTTGCAAAGCATGTAGATAGTGATATTCTAATTGTTCAAATTTATGTTGATGATATTATATTTGGATCTGCTAATGAAAATTTGTAAAATTTTGAATCATGCATGAAGAATGAGTTTGAGATGTCTATGATGGGATCTAACTATTTCCTTGGACTCCAAATCAAGTAAAGGAGTGATGAGATTTTTATAAATCAAGCCAAATACACAAGAAAACTCATCAATAAATTTGGGCTTGAAGATGCAAAGTCAAGCAAGACTCCTATGGCTGCCACAATAAACTTAATAAAGATGAAAAAGGTATAAATGTAGACATTAAACTTTATAGAAGCATGATTGGTAGTTTACTTTATTTAACAGCAAGTAGGCCAAATATTATATTTAGTGTGCGTTTATGTGCTAATTTTCAATCTTGTCCTAAAGAGTCCCACTTGATTGCGCTAAAACACATTATTAGAAATCTTAAGGGCACTATTGGAATGGGCTTGTGGCATCCGAAGATTGGATAATTTTTCATGATGAGTTTTTTGAATGCTGACTATGTCGGTTTTAGAGTGGATAGGAAGAGCACAAGTCAAACTTGTCAATTTCTAAGAAATTGTCTTATTTCATGGTCTTCTAGGAAACAAAATTTTGTAGCTCTCTCAACTGTCGAGGTAGAGTATGTTGTTGCCGGGGCTTGTTGTGCACAAGTCCTTTGAATGAAACATACTCTCATTGATTATGATTTACATTTTGATCATATTAAAATATTTTATAATAATACTAGTACTATTTATATTATTAGAAATGCAAATAAACATAGTAAGATAAAGCACATAAAATTCGATATCACTTTCTTAGAAACCACTATAAGAAAAGAGATATGGAAATTGATTATGTTTCAACTGATTTTCAACTAGCAGATATTTTTACAAAGCCACTTGATTTTAACAGATTTTCTTGAAATCACCTAGAGGGGGGGTGAATAGGTGATGGCTATATGATAATGGCAATTATGCGGAATTTAAAAAATTTAACTCTAAACAATTAGCACAATACAATATTTCTTGCAAGTAAAAGACAATGTAAAATTGCAAGTAATAAAGGAGATAGAGTTAGAAGAATTTGAGCAACGCAAACACGCCGATATGTTTCCGAGGTTCGAGCCACGCTCTACGTCCCCGCCTTCACACTTGAAGGATTTCCACTATTGAGGATCCCACCGGATCAACAATACAAGGACAACACTTGTCCGTCTCCCGTGATGACACTTCACCACCTTGAGCACACTAGCTCGCCTTGAGGCCGATGCTCTACAACTTCACTCAATTACAATGGAAGTGATCACACTTGATCACTTTACAAAAGAGCTCACTAAGCACAATCCTAGAACCAAATAGGAGAGTTAGAGTATGGGATTGTGTAGTGCAACACTAGAGAGAAGTAGAGGAATAGGCTCCAAGTAAGGTGTATGGAATTTTGGCTTTGGAGAGAAAAATCTTTTCTAAACTTAAACTTTGGAAATCTTGAGAAACTCTTGTAAAAACTCTTGATATTCTTTGTAAAATTGTTAGTCATGTCACTTGAAGTGACTACCTATTTATAGGGGTCAAAAACTGCTCAAGAGATTCGTTGGAGACAAATCCCTAAAGTCAAAGAGACAGAAAAATATAGCTGTTGAGTCTGTCAGAACTTTTGACAGACTACCGGTCGACCGGGTCGGTCGACCGCCAACGGTCGAAAATCCGACCGTTGGGGCTCACCGGTCGACCGGGTCGGTCGACTGGCAATTTCCAGAGAGCAAAGGGTTTGGGCCGGTCGAGTATCGGTCGACTCCCGGTCGACTGATACGCACATGCACAGTTTGTGCATGTCGGTCGAGTCCCGGTCGACTGCCGGTCGACCGGTCACTGTGAGTTTCTGAAAAATCAGAATTTACAGGACCTGGACAATTTTGGATTTGGTTTTGGGTCTTGGATAAAATGTTTTGGTCTTGAAAAATAATAGAGTATGAGCATGTGTCATACTACTAACAAGGTAAAATACTTGGTAAAAATTCTTTTGATAAAAACTTGATTTTCCATGAAATGTTTTTCCAAAAACTAGTCTTTCTAAAATCGTATTTCCAAAATAAATAAGTTCATCTAAAAATAAGTTTGGAAATGAACATAGAAAGTATTTTTGAAGCCAAAAATCACTCTAGAAAATGTGTGTGTGTGATATCCCATATCTCTACTTCTACTATTTAGTTTTGACAAAAATTCTAAAACAAAATAGACAAAATACAAATCTTGGATTCTTTAGCAAGTCTTGATCTTCTTCTTGAACTTTTCTTCAACGCATATTCCGAAGCTTCCTATGTGCTTTAGCTTGGGAATGCAAATGTTGGGCAAACTCCAAAAGTGTGAGTCTTTTAGTGGAGTCGTCAAAATCTGTTTCTTGAACCTGAAATACTTTTAAACAAGATTATTAAATACATAACTAAATACGTTTTGCTATCATCAAAATAACCGGGAAAATGGCCTTTGGGCCAACAATCTCCCCCTTTTTGATGATGGCAAAACATATGTAGTTATCACAAGATATTTTGGGTAGAGTCTTCAAATGAAGCTCCCCCTCAACACAAGCATATATAAAAATCATACTCAGGCATATTATCACAATTGATAAATCATAAACATCATATATCCATTCCACAGAAAATATCAACTACTCATGTCATATCATAGATAAAAGGAAATGAGTCTCAACATGACATAAATACATAACACAAAAGATACATGTCCACAACACAAAAATAAAAGGTGTCCAACACAACAAAATAAGTCAAGTACATAACAAAATAACAAAAGTGTCACAACAAAATATCTCTCTCTCCAAATATCTCTCCCCCTTTTTGACATCATCAATAAAGGGGAGGTCACTCATCAGCATCAACAGCAGCATCACTCAGTGGCCTCGTCATCCTCCTCCTCATCATCATCAGAACCCTCGGCCATCGTCTGGTCATCACCATCATCTGAGGAAGAAGAGGAATCTACCTCCTCTGTATCCAAGGCATCAACTCTGGGGCGCGGTGGTGGAATAGAGACGCGAGCTTTGGGAGGGAAAGGAGGACCAGTGGCAGGGAGTCGACGAGCACCCGGAGTCCCATCAGGAACGACTATGTCAAATTTTGTGAACAGAGACTGAAACTGAACATCCACAAATCTCATGGATTCAGCCATATAAGACAAGTCGTTTCGGACCTCCGCCCGAAAAGCAGCATCCATAGCAGCACGATCAGCCATATCTGCACGAAGTGCAGAGACTTGCTCTCCGACCCAGGCCTGATGAGCCTCGATCATTGAGCGGACCTCAGAAGCAGAAGCACCCTGAAACTCAGGAGCAGGAAAAACAGGAGGTGGAGCTGGAGCTGGATCAGCTGCAGGAACAGGTGGTGGTTGCACAGCTGCGTGTCGACGCAACTGAGCTTCCATCATCTTCAAAGCAGCAGCATTGATATCAGATGAGGGTTTTTGAAGGGGCTTGACCAGAGAAATCAAAATCTAAAGCCCTGAGAAGATGGGTAATGAGCATGCCATAAGGCAGACTCCTACCAGCAGTGCGAATCTGATCACAACTCATGTGAGAAGCGATCACTCGAGGGAAATTTATCCTAATGCCTTTAAGGAGGCAATAGATAATCAGGGGAACAGGACCTCGAGCATGACTGAATTCACCAGATTTAGGCACGATATTATGAAAGATAATCTTAGCAAGGACCTGAGATTGGAGGGAATACTGACTCACAATCTCATTCCTTACCAAATCGGGATCGTCATTCCGGTGAATGAGAGTGGATGCGGTGAGCGAAGACTCACCCTCCGGATATTCAGAAAAATCATGTAGGTCATGAGAGTAGACATCTATTCCATCAGTGGAAAGATGAAGAATCCTAGCAAACTGACCTAGGGAAATATTTATGTCCCTACCCATCACACGGGAGATGATCCGGTTCCCACTAAATTCAAAATTGGCATAGAAATAGGGAACCAAGGATGTGTAAACCTTCTCCCTGATGGAGAGAAAATCCACAAGATTGTTGGCACGGAGAATGTGGGGGATATCAAGATGTTCAAAGTCATGGATAGCCACATACCTACCCGAAATTGTGTTCCTAGGGGCTAGATGTGTGTAACGGTCAGAGGCAAGATCGTTACGCAACAAAGGATCAGTTCTAGGGGCTTGAGATGAGGATTGGGCAATGCCCTTTCCCTTCTCAGAACGATGCCTTTTAGGAGGCATGATAAAAATCAAATTTTTAGGGTTTTGCAGGTAAAGGCACGATCTAGATGATCAATCCACCTAATATGAAGACAAAAGAAGTGATATATCTAAGCTAGAAAGGAAGAACAGATGTAAAATCCGAATTTTTACCTTGAGAAAATTCTGAAACCCTAGCTTGAAAATCCAGAAGTTCTGAAAATCTGATGGACGGATCGGCTTGAGATTGAAGATCTGAATTAGGAATGAGGAGTTTGAGATGGGTTTTGAAAGAATTTGAGATCAGGTGAACGGATTTGAAGTTAGAAAATTTGGGAAGAAGAAAGTCCTGCGGCTCGCTGAGAGAGAAATGAGAGAGTGAGCGAAACAGTGGAAAAAAAAGTCAAATATAGGCCAGAATACGACGATCGGTCGACTGGGATTAAGGACCGGTCGACCGAAAAGATACAGAGAGTTACGCACTCGGATCGGTCGACTGGTCCAATAAAGGCAGTCGACCGGTAGCACAAAAAAAAATACAAAATTTTTCTTTCAGGCAGAGCCGGTCGACTGGGGTTAGGGTCCGGTCGACCGGTTCTGTCTGAAATTCTGCTACCAGAAACTGACCCAGAGAAAAAAAAAATTTAAATAAAAATTCCAACAAATAAAATATGGTATATAATAACATACAGGGATATAACAATCAGTTTTAAAATCTTCTTTTAGTGATCACATCAACAAAAACTTCACACAAAATGTTTTAATTTTATTTTACAAATTTAAACAAAGATTTAAAGATGTTGAAGCCGAATACCCAGTGAGGGGTTCTGAACTTCATCCTCTTGATTCCTCTTGAATGAGTTGAGGTGCGCAATTGCCATCTTTAAGGTATTTGTTTAAACAAGAAATTTTGATTATTAATTTATACTTTTGAAAAATAGTATATACATATAGATACACAAAAATATGGACATGTGGACAAATATGACATAAGGCATAAAAATACAAGATATGAAAATTAACGCAAGGCATGTACACAACATGATAGAAAAGTAGTTCTATATAGACATGTATCAATGGAATACAAAAGCAAACTATCAATTCTATACACATGTATACATTACCAAAAATCAACAACTATTTTAAAATGGAGATATTACCAATTTAAGGGCAATCTCCAAAAATAGGTGCCTCCACGATAGCGATGCAAGCTAGATTTGAACTTGTGAGCTTAGTTGCATCTACCACCCGGGCACCGTCTCCCCCTAAGTCTTGGAGGAAGTAGATCCACCTGTTTCATCTACAATTGGAGGATCTTTTGGTACCCAAATCTTTGAGGGTCCTTTAGTGTTAGTACCGGGGCGAACCCAAACATATTTATTGTTAACATTATTCTTAGCATAACAAACTTTTCTAAATGGCCTTTGCGGCCACAATGAGTGCAAACATAAATTCTACCACTACTATACATGTATGCATGCTTATGTGTGTGCGCATGTTTCCGTGCATGTGTATGTGTATGAGATGCATGTTTCCCTTGGGGTATTCCCTTAGGAAATTTAGATGCTATCTTTTTCAAATCAAAAGCATAACTTTTTAAATTTGAGTCCAAAGCTTCAACACGTTTTTGGATCTCAACAAAATCATTTTTATCAATTGAAACTATGGGGGTTTTACCCTTATTTGCAAGTTTATATTTATCAAAATCATTTTTCAATTTTCCAAAAGAGCTAGATAAAACATCCTTTTCTTTAACAACTATTTCAACTTTATATTTTAAAGCTTCATTTTCTCTTTTTATTTCTTATTTTGAGATTGGGAAATCTCATACCTATTTTGCAATTCTTCAAAAAATGTGCAAGCTCATCCATTGTTAAATCATCATCTTCTAAAGTAGTTTCAAGGGTTACCTTAGAAGTGTCCTCACCTTGTGCCATGAAGCACATGTTCGCGGCGTCGACTTCCTCTTCGGATTCGGACTCCGTGTCATCCCAAGTAGCCACCATTGCTTTCTTCTTTCTTTGCCCGTTCTTGGATGTGGTCGCTTGGAGAGCGGGGCAATCGGCAATGAGGTGACCGATCTTCTTGCAATGGAAGCAAGGACCGGGCTCCTCTCTTTTTCTTTCAAATCTCCCTTGAGGTTTCCCTCGCCGGAAATTGCTTTGTCTTCCCTTTTTGTAAAACATCTTACCCACTTTCCGGATAAGCATGGCGAAGTCTTCATCGCACTCATCCGATGAATCATCCTCGTCTTGAATGGTTGGAGCGGCTTTGAAGGCTATTGATTTCTTCTTTGGAGCCTCCCTTTCTTCTCGAACCTTCATCTCCATCTCATGTGTTTTGAGATTGCCGATGAAGCCGGAGAAGTCCATCTCCTCTTTGTCATTAAGCTCTTTGAGGGTTGTCGCCTTGACTTCCCAAGCTTTGGGAAGAGCTCGAATCACTTTCCTTATCTTTTGATCATTATCAATCTTGTCGCCTAAGGAAGAAAGAGCATTAGTTATTTTTGTAAAGCGAGTGAGCATGTCATCAATGCTCTCATTATCAATCATGTAAAAATTCTCATATTGAGAACGTAACAAGTCAACTTTTGCTCTCTTGACTTGTGACGTTCCCTCATGAGTCACAATAAGCATGTTCCAAACTTCATATGCCAATTTACAATTAATGATGCGTGCAAGGTCATCTTCATTAAGTGCTTGTGTTAATGCATATTGTGCCCTAGCATTTGCTTCATAGTCTTTGGAAGTATCCTCGGACCATGTGCTCTCATCACTAGTTGGTTCAATGAAGTCTTTGGTAATGGCCCTAGCTACCCTAACACCTAAGGATTTCAAAAACAAGTTCATCTTGACTTTCCAAATAGGAAAGTTCAACCCATCAAATTTGGGAGGGATTTTATGCTAGAAAAGTCCATGGATGCCATGAATGCACAAGCAAGTAAAATGCAACAAACAACAACAAGCAAATATATAGCCAAATGAAGGATCTCCCTAAGGTGGTTAAACCAAATCTAGGGTTAGGCTCTGATACCAATTGAAATCACCTAGAGGGGGGGTGAATAGGTGATGGCTATATGATAATGGCAATTATGCGGAATTTAAAAAATTTAACTCTAAACAATTAGCACAATACAATATTTCTTGCAAGTAAAAGACAATGTAAAATTGCAAGTAATAAAGGAGATAGAGTTAGAAGAATTTGAGCAAACGCAAACACGCCGATATGTTTCCGAGGTTCGAGCCACGCTCTACGTCCCCGCCTTCACACTTGAAGGATTTCCACTATTGAGGATCCCACCGGATCAACAATACAAGGACAACACTTGTCCGTCTCCCGTGATGACACTTCACCACCTTGAGCACACTAGCTCGCCTTGAGGCCGATGCCTCTACAACTTCACTCAATTACAATGGAAGTGATCACACTTGATCACTTTACAAAAGAGCTCACTAAGCACAATCCTAGAACCAAATAGGAGAGTTAGAGTATGGGATTGTGTAGTGCAACACTAGAGAGAAGTAGAGGAATAGGCTCCAAGTAAGGTGTATGGAATTTTGGCTTTGGAGAGAAAAATCTTTTCTAAACTTAAACTTTGGAAATCTTGAGAAACTCTTGTAAAAACTCTTGATATTCTTTGTAAAATTGTTAGTCATGTCACTTGAAGTGACTACCTATTTATAGGGGTCAAAAACTGCTCAAGAGATTCGTTGGAGACAAATCCCTAAAGTCAAAGAGACAGAAAAATATAGCTGTTGAGTCTGTCAGAACTTTTGACAGACTACCGGTCGACCGGGTCGGTCGACCGCCAACGGTCGAAAATCCGACCGTTGGGGCTCACCGGTCGACCGGGTCGGTCGACTGGCAATTTCCAGAGAGCAAAGGGTTTGGGCCGGTCGAGTATCGGTCGACTCCCGGTCGACTGATACGCACATGCACAGTTTGTGCATGTCGGTCGAGTCCCGGTCGACTGCCGGTCGACCGGTCACTGTGAGTTTCTGAAAAATCAGAATTTACAGGACCTGGACAATTTTGGATTTGGTTTTGGGTCTTGGATAAAATGTTTTGGTCTTGAAAAATCATAGAGTATGAGCATGTGTCATACTACTAACAAGGTAAAATACTTGGTAAAAATTCTTTTGATAAAAACTTGATTTTCCATGAAATGTTTTTCCAAAAACTAGTCTTTCTAAAATCGTATTTCCAAAATAAATAAGTTCATCTAAAATAAGTTTGGAAATGAACATAGAAAGTATTTTTGAAGCCAAAAATCACTCTAGAAAATGTGTGTGTGTGATATCCCATATCTCTACTTCTACTATTTAGTTTTGACAAAAATTCTAAAACAAAATAGACAAAATACAAATCTTGGATTCTTTAGCAAGTCTTGATCTTCTTCTTGAACTTTTCTTCAACGCATATTCCGAAGCTTCCTATGTGCTTTAGCTTGGGAATGCAAATGTTAGGCAAACTCCAAAAGTGTGAGTCTTTTAGTGGAGTCGTCAAAATCTGTTTCTTGAACCTGAAACTTTTAAACAAGATTATTAAATACATAACTAAATACGTTTTGCTATCATCAAAATAACCGGGAAAATGGCCTTTGGGCCAACATTTCTTTCATTTGTGGTGAACTAAATGTTTGTATTATAGATTCATGAGTTTTTCCTTATGTTAAGATCTATATTTGTTTTAAATTTTTTTTGTTTTGCTGACCCTTTTTGATGCATGACAAAAAGGGGGAGAAGTATTTATTGAGTATCTATTATTTCTTTGTTCATGTCCATATATGCCTTTGTTATACATTGTTATAATAATCATATAACTTGTCGATATCTTGTACTTGATAGATAAGCATAACTTGAAGGAGAGTTTTTTTTTTCAAAGCTCTTTCCTTTCATTTCTTTTAAATAACTCATATGTTTTGTCATTATCAAAAAGGGGAGATTGTTGGCCCAAATGTTACAATCATCGATTTTGTGTTTTGATGATAACAAAATACATATAGTTATTTAGTACTAATTCAGTTCAAGTGTTTTAAGTGTGTTTCAGGGTTCAAGAAGATCTAACAGGTTTCTTCCTCTAAAGGAAGGTGTTAATGGCTCAAGGGTACATTGAAGCTCAAAGAACTCAACCTTACTATCAGAGAAGCCCGCTTGAAAATTTTTGTAGTCGATTAGAACCTTATAAGAATCTAGCTTGTTAAAGAGTAGAATATAGATTTGATGATCAAAGATATACACACACAAAAATCCACGTTTTCAAAAGTATAGTTTATTTTGTATTGGGGTTTTGACATGTTTAGTCTTGATACATGTTCCACATTTTCTTAAATATTTTTATTGAAGATTAGAACTTGTATCTCCTTGCTATACATGTTTTTCCCCATTTCAAAACCCATACAAAAATTATTTAAAAATTTTCTTAAGTTTCAAAACAGATATTGGTTCTGGTTTTGGCCTAGGTCGGTCGACCGTGCCTATTACAGGCCAAGACGGTCGACCGCACGGTCGACCGAACCTCTGGCAGAGGGGTGTGCATGTTGATGCACGTTCTCAGTCGACCGATCGGTCGACCGCTCTCCCCTGCAGTCGACCGATGTGTCGGCCGACTGTAATCATTTTTGTCTTGGTTAAAACCGGTTGACGAGCGGTCGACAGAGAGCCAACAATTAATTTTTTTAAAAAGACCGGTCGACCGACAGACTGCCAGAATGACAGTAATGGCCAGATTTCAAATTCTGTCTTTTAAACATATTTTTAAAACGTGGTGATTTGAATTCTGAGGGTTAAATTCTTCCCTTTATGATATGGTAAACTGTTCTAAATGTGTTTTTCTACAGCCTATATAAAGGGTCATTGGGATTGAATTTATACAATAAATTCTATTGAAAATCAAAGTTTTGTTTTCAAAGTGAAAAGTTTTCAAAGTTTTCTTTTGTGCTTTCAATTTCAAAGTTTTTAATTGAGTTTTCTGCTCTTATAATCTCTCTATTTAGATTTTCTCTCTCACATATATCTTTGAGCTTCAAATCTACTTTTACTCTATAGGGATTTGTAAGAGAGTTATAAGAGAGTGTTTGTGATCTCTTGATCACCAAAAGCTTGTAATCTCAATTGGCTTGTGCTACCTCTGGAGTAGAGGATTGAGTTTAGGAGTTGTATACTCCAAGTGGTTGTAATTTCTTATTATAAGATCCCTTTGTGGAAGATCTATCAGTGGATAGTGAAATCCTTCATAGTAGTGAAGGCGGGGACGTAGAGCAGTACTCGAACCTCAAAATAAATCTTTTTGTTCATGATTGCCTTATTGTCTCTATTTCATTTATTATTCATTAATTTTTGTCGATCAATACTCATCTCAATAAGATAGTAATTGAGCATATCAACTCTTATCTAGAGGAATCACTAGGAGAAGTTTAGAGCCCTTCACGAGAAATCCGTCTTCAATTCTTATTTTGAGTGATCGGTTTGCATCATACATTATAAATTGTTTAGAATTTGCATTTGATTAGTTTTACACCTATTCACCCCCCTCTAGATGTATGTTCATTTAGCACTCTTCAACAGTAAATAAAAAATGTAACAAAATAATCACATGCCTAAATACAAAGTCTAAACCGTTTTTAGCATTTACAATCTATCATTTATTGTTGAATTAGACAGTATGTGCAGACTATATTAAATGAGAAACTAAAACATGCAGAAGCTAGATCATTGAAGTTTAGTTATCCAGCAAAAAAGCTAGGTGAGTTGTCCTCTCAAATTGCCGCTTTTGCGTGACAATACTGAGGTCTTCTGGGCTCTCCTTTCTAGAACAGAGTTCAGAGACCCTTATATGTGCACTGTAGCTCTTGTTTCCTTGATATCAATCACTGCACACCAAGAATAGAGAAGAAAGTTAACCAAAAAAGTTAATAAAAAGAGAGTTACTTACCGTCCCTCCCTGGCGACGGGGCCAAAATTTTGATTAAGGAAAACCTGTGCACAAAAAATATAGAATTTCAGAACTTTAAGAATAAAAATGTGAGGTACTTAATACTATCGCGATAGCAAGTGGCTATGCGGGTCATAATCCACAAGGAGGGACTTGTGATAGAAGCGTGTCGTAAGTTCTCTTTTAATTACTTGAAATTGTTAAAAGTTCTTCTCTTGTTCTTGTAAAGAAAAGAAAATAAAGTCTATTTTTAAGTTAAGAAGAAAGTGATAGATTGAGAAGGTGGAGAAAATGAAAAAAGAGTTTATACAAAGAAAGTGAAAATAGTAAATTGAAGAGAGTTAAAGAGAGTTATGATTGGTGGTAATCTAAACTAAAGATTAAAAGAAAAGAAGAAAAACCCTAAAAGTACTTACTTACCTCTTTCGATTGATGACTTACCTTGAATTCTTGGCAAATACTTACCTTGTCTTGAAAGTGAGCAAAGCATGACAAATAGGATCTTCCCCGCTCTCAGACTAAACTATGAATTCAAATGCAAGCGGAAAATAAAATAAATGGTTATCCATCACCATAAGCCATCAAGGGCACTTGCAATGACAACGCAGGTTCGATGCTATAGGTTTTATTTGATTATCATCAAAAACGGTAGAAGAAGAGTAAGGGAGAAGAAAAACATAAAAATATAACTTTGATTCAATAAAGTAAAAATGAAAGAAAAAAGAATAAATTATATTGGTGTCACCCTCAGTATAAGTTTCGCTCTCATTCTCCATGAAACTCTTCTCTCATCTAAGTTATATAAAGAAAATGAAAATTACATAAAGAGAAAAGTAAAAATCTAAGTCAAACTAAAGTATCTCTGCTGAATTGTTCCCTCTGGCCTTAGAATTTGCAGGTATTTATAGCAAATTATAGAAGGGAGAGAGTGTCTGAAGATAGGGAGAGCAAGCACTCCCCCAGATTTTACTTGATTGTCGCGAATCTGCAGCTTTGGCCACAGATCTGTGGCTTAGATCTGCCATCTGGCCAGACCTAGAGGTGCATGGACTCTAGCCCTCCGATGCTTCTTTAACTTCTTATAGATTTTCAATTTTGGCTCTGAATTTGATGATGTCCTTATTTGATCTTCAACTAACCGAATAAATCCTCAAAAACTGATTTTAACTGAATTAGATCTGGGATTATCCTTAGTTAACCAAATAGATTCAATTAAATTAGAATTTAACTGAGTTTTATTTAATTTAATTTTCTTTCTCTCCATGATTATCTTCTGCAAAATAGACATTTAAGATAAAAAATTTAGCAGATTTATTACACGATAAATATAGGAGTGTAATGAAAAGAATGTAAAAAATGTAAATGATCAAAAACAAAATTAATTCTTTGAGCAATATTTTAAAGAAATGTGAGTTTTATAAGGCTAAATTAAAATCCATGTTTCAAAAAGACATACTCAAAGGAAACCACTTGCACGTGTTTCACACAAACATCATGCTATCTCTCTCTCGCCTCTCTCTCTCTCTCTCTCACACACACACACACACACACACACACACACACACACACACACACACACACACATAAAATATGATCATCATGCTCATAACACGCGCACGCGCGCACGCACACCATATTTTCATGTATGTTAAGGTGTATTCATGTACATATTGTGATCAAAAAGATCACTTGGTCAAGTTTGGCTATGATATACTAAATATAGCTAATAATCACATATGGGTTCATAAGACTAACATTATAGGACCCAAAAAGATCTGGTACCAAAATCAACTCTTGTTTAAAATAATGTAGGTACACGTAAAGCTCCCAAGACGTAGAGAGTGATGATACTTTGATAGTGGTTGTTTATAGCATATGACATGGGATATCAACAATATGCAACCCTATCAATGTCAGGTGAAGGTGGCACCATCACCTTTAGAGATGATTTCAAGGGCAAAATTATTGATATAGGTAATATCAAATTTGATACATCTCCTTTAATAGAAAATATTATTTTAGTAGATGCTCTTGAACATAATCTATTAAGCATTAGTCAATTGTGTGACTAAGGCTTAACAGTTATTTTTGATGATTGTTGATAAGTGTAGTGGTCAGTTTCTGACCTCGAGGTCATGCCACGTGTCCTTCTAGCACCAAATAGGCGAGCGACATGTGGCTGCTTCTAGAATCTCTAAGTGAGAGTCCTCGATCGATTCAATCACCTGGTGGTTCGTGTGGAAAGGATGAAGAGATAAAGTCAGTTACATGCATCCCTATCTCTAAGTCAAATTTTCATTTGAAATTGGCAGATATAATTTGGGAACAAATCAGCCACATCCACAATTAGCCTCAGACTACCAGATAAAGATAGACTCTTATTCAGTTAGTTCAAACTTGAATGTCCAGCTCTAACTGCCTCTTAGATAAGCGGTTAAGTATTTAAACAAAGCTGAACACTCTGCAGCTTTATCTAAACAACCCAACCTATATAAATAGAGGATCTCTTCCATTGTGGAAGATGATTCGAACCCAAAAGCCCTAGCATACTAGAGAACCCATTGTAATTATTATTATTATAGTGGAATCCTCCTCCTCTCTCTCTCCCCCCCATGATTTTTCCCATTCGGCTTTCGACGTAATTCATTGTGTTTGTTCGTTTTCTGTGATTTGATCATACCACTTCATTATTTTGGTGCATGGATTAAGAATTACTCATAACATTTGGTGCTTTCATTGAGAGCTTTTGAATCCTTACTCAGGATCTTTCCTCATCCAATACCCAACCCTTCCATGAAAATACCCTTACACAACGATCACGGCGCATTAGAACACCACTCATCTTAAAGTCAATGCTTGTAATGAATTTGATCCATCGGTTTTCTCCCGCAGATAACTTGTCCATATGGTGGTCGACCTGCCATGACATTTTGATGAACACCAGGCCAAGGTCAATTGCGAGCGAGAACTAGTTGCCATCCATTGTAACACCATAGAACGCGAGAGAGAGGCAGTAACGCAGGTCAACCATTAGTTGCTCAAGCAAATAAAGGTTTTTCAAGTAGCTCAATAACTATTCTTTGAGCTGGGCACCCATGAGACTCATGTGGACACTTTCCCTGAGGTTGACCCACATCCAGCAGCTTCGACCGACCTATATTTCAAGTTGAACAAAATACACTGTATAGGAACCACTCCACATGAGGATCCCGAGAGCCTTCAAGCTGATAACTCGCGAAAGCATGCAAGGGGACATCACACCCCAACTCCCAAAGAGAACGCTTCCCTGACAAGGGCAAAGACCGAGGACGCCTCAGACTTCACCCCCTAAGCTGTCGATTGACCAAATCTTTCATATCATCATGCATCAGCCGTGGTGAAACTCCCTAAGACAGCCAAATAGATCCAGATTTCCTAACAGTAGAAAGTTGTTCCTTTCATGACAGTTAAGGATACGCCACCCTGCATTGCTGGGCCCTCAAATGATATTTCGAGGAATTAGTTCAACGTGGATACCTGAATAAGTTCATCTTTAACTTAGAGAAAGACCCTGAGGGCGGCTGATTGTTCATTAAAAATGCATATTTTTAGTTACATTTTTCAAGTTTAATTTTTATCAAGTACTGCTATTTAATTATTTTATTGTGTAGTAATGTGCATGTCTCATTAATTAAAAAGAGAAAAGAAAAAGCCCAAAAGAAGCCTACAAGTTAAAAAGAAGCCAAGAAACCCAACAACCCCAAGTTAAATTAGTAATTATCCTATCCTAATTCAGAGATAAAGGAGAAAATTAATTTAAATTAAGTTGCTTGATCACCAAGTCAAAAATAAAGGAGAGAATTCAAATTTGAAATTCAGATTTATAGATAACTTATTTCTTAAGTTATCTAGGAAACAAGTTTATTTTAAATTCCAGAGTACAAACGAGAATTCTAAGGATAGATCTTCAGATAGATGGATGAGATGAAACCACGCGCCAAAGCGCGGGGCCTGACCTTCAAAAGTGCCGCGTTTTCCCCTAAATTGCCATGGAAATACATCAATCCTGAGGGCTGGCCGTGTCAGATTGGGGGAAAGTGTTCTATTGGGACTCTACTACTGAGATCCTCTATAAATATCCCGTTAGAGCAACTGAGGAGAGGCATCTCAGAGAATCAATTTAGGGTTTCCTTTAGATCATCTTTTCTTTTCGAATTTTCAATGTATTTTCTAGTTTTTCTACTTTGAAGAAGATTTGTGAAGAAGAGAAGGCTTTTGTACTGGATTGGTGAAAAATTCAATAAAGGTTCTTATTTTCTTTCATATCTTTTTTTTGCTATTTTTATTTGTGTTCTTCAGTTCTAATTTAATTTCTTTTATGCAACTTTTAAATACCATGCTTAATTCTACCATGAACATGAGTAACTAATTCTTTCGTAACTTGCTAATATCTCCACCAATTAAAACCTAGTTCTATAAGATAAATGATTGAATTCTTTGCCTATTTGAAACCCTAGGATCAGTTAATAATTCTTGAAGATTAGTGATGAATTAAGTTAAACTAGTTTTAGGGTGTGCTATTTAATAATTATTCTTAGTTTTTACTTAAATACTTTGACAGTTAATATTAAGTCTAAAATAACTTTTTTCATATACTATACTTTGAAACTTTGGTAAACAAATATTTAATTTTATTTAGTGTACTTTAATTAGGGTTTACTTTCTATCTTACTTTTCTTACTTGAGCTTGAAGCAAAACTCTAGAGTTAATATTTTTAGGTTCAATATGATATTATTCTTAATAGACTAGTGCTTGGTTGTGGTAGATGATTAGTGGGCTATGATCTCTCTTTCTATTTAAATCAACTCTTTTATAACCATCATCTTTTTTTTTCAAGTTTTACAGAGAGAGAACGTATCGAAAAGCTTGCATCGCATCTCTCTCTGTGGATCGACCCGTTTAGCTCTTGTTATAGTAGATTAATTGCGAGAAAATAGTGAAATCTCTTAGCTTTAACTTTTACTTTTTACTCTCTTTTTCTCTATCAATCAAAATTATGACGCCACTGTCGGGAGGGAACGATATAGTTCTCTTTGTTTACTAAACCCTAATTGCTTTGTTTTTGTGTGCAGGTTTGGAGAATAGGAAAATAAATTGCACTAAAGGACATATAAGTGATTGCGGGACTCTGTATTTTTAGCAGAGCCCCTAAAACCTTAACAAGGCGACATAAACGTGGCAAAAGCCGCACAAACGTGGCCTGTTGAGTTGACTACTGACATGTGTTTGTGGAGGGCTGCTTAAAATTACTTAAATTAATTATTGCAATTGATAGTTTCTCTATTTGATAACCTTGCATATTTCTAATAAATTAACAGTAATATATTAATTGATTAACTTAAAAAACAATTTTAGACTCTTTTATCTTCGGCACGCGTCTATTTAAATTCTTTAATTTTTGTTGAAGAGTGCTGGTGACCAGGTACGTTTGCATTGTATAGAGACTAGGAAGCACCCTTGGCTAATTTACTGTTTTTGAGTGAATTTTTTCTATTTATTTGTAGACGTACACTAATACATCTTAAGGACAAAACCCATAAACAACATAATATAGGGAGTCATTACGCTTTCTTAACCCATAAACTATCTTTCTTGCACACACAATCTAGCCTTAATTTAAATTAACTAGACGTTAGCCTTAGAATTAATCGGGCCCTCCAGGAGATTGACTAAAGGAGGAAGTTGCTAAATATTAACTCTTGTCAAATCAGTGACCAGGTAGGAAATTGAGAGGTGAAACCTCCAAGGTTGGTGGTTTGGCATAATTAGGCCCGTCTTGACGGCTGATTAACTTGTAGTTAAAGTCTGTAATATACCTCCTGCAAATAATCTAAAGTTAGGAGTCATCTAGGTCTAAGTATACCCTAGAATAGGATTAATTGATTTTTATTTTCTTATTGATTGGTGAATTGGCTTGAATTGATTGTGCATGCAAGTGTGGTCGAGAGATCAATTACATCTAGATTAGTTAAGACTAAATCACCATCTCAACCTAACCAAATCATGACACAACCGATATCGCTAGAGGATAGGTTCTATCCAATTAGTGTAGGTCACCTAGAGGGGGGTGAATAGGTGACTAACTACTCTAATGATGAATAATGCAGAATTAAAAACTATTTAAGCAAATTAAAATTATTAAGCTAAACACACAAAGTATAACACAAGAGTTTAGTCAAATTCCCGGTGAAGGGCTCTGAACTCTCTCCTCAAAATTGCTCTAGGTTAAGAGTTGAAGTGCCACTATGGCTCTCTTGGTTGAATACAAGTGTGAGCAAACAATCCCAAGTATATATCAATAAGGCACAAGATATATCAAGCATATAAATAGATAAGCAATGTAAGCATGCAAGATATGTGAACACAAGTGAGAGAGAGTAATCGCAAACACGTGAGATTTGTTTTGAGGTTCGAGCACCCTTACTCTACGTCCCCGCCTTCAACACTATGAAGGATTTCACTAAAACTGATCTCATCAGATCACTCGGTGCCGCAACACCTACAAAGAGTTCACACTAGAACTCTTAGACTCATAAGTCCTTCACTTGTTCCCGCAAGAACAAACACACGCAAGCCTCTACATTGAGCTCCATAAGAACTCGAAATACCACGAACCCGCAAGTTCGCCTCTCAAATACAAGATGAACACTTTAGTAATCTCAACACTTGATCACCTACAAACACTCTCACAACAAAGATCCCTAGAGGATTGATATAACAATGGATAGCTCAAGTATGTGTGAGAAAAACTAGATAGAGTAGTGGAGAAAAAACTCAAGAATTCTCTTTTGAAAACCACTCTTAAAACTCTCCTTTTGATATGAAAGTATTTGCCCTAAAGTAAGTGGAGAAAACCTCTACAATAGATGGGAAAAACTGACTTTAAAACTCTCCAAAAATCTTATGTGAAACAGCCCAAGGGAGCCCCATTTTATAGGCTCTCAAAAACTAGTCGTTGCAGGCCAACTTAACAGCTGATGCTGCTGCTAGTCGACCGGCCAACGGTCGAATTTCTGACCGTTGCAGCCTGCTGGTCGACCGCCTGGTCGACTGATCTAGGGCTTAGACCTATACCGAGGCCAGATCCAGAGAGCAAAGCACTCTGGCGATCGATCGGGTCTGTCGACCGGCCCTATAGCCAAAATAGTTGTGCACGTCTGTGCACATCAGTCGAACGCCCGGTCGAGCGACTTCTGTCTCGGTCGACCGCCGGTCGACCGGAAGAAGGCCTGGTCAGATATTTTTGGGATTAAAAACTTGGTTTATAAATTCTAATAAAATCCCACAAAATCACTAAAATTCTACAAAATAAGTTTATTAAAATACTTTGATGTACAAACATGTATGATCAAAAATCAACATACATTACAAACATTTTGAACCATTTTGTGATATAGAAATTTTTACCTTAAACAAAAATCTGTATTTTTCAAAAACAAACTCCAAATTGAAAAATGATCTTTTCGAAACTTCTTCAAATACAAAACCAAGATATCTTAAATACTTTTGAAGCTTAGTGTCTATGGATATGATCCACTACATATATGAGATGAAATATCTATGTTTCTGATAATAAGCTCGAAAATAAGTTTTGATAAATCCAAAACGATATTTTTCTAAACACAAAACTATCTTATGAAAACATATATAAGTTTTGTGGTGTGTATATATGAACTTGAGCAATCCACAACTAATCTATCATTTACATTTTATCTAAAAGTAAATCTTAACACTTGCAAACATGACTCAAGTCATCTTGAAAATCTTCTCTTGAAAATCTTCTTCTCCTTCTTGACTTGGTCAAAACCTTAATCTAATGAGCTACACTCTCTTGAGTACTTGATGCGCGAGCTCTTGAATAACCACGTGCTAGCTCCAAAACTTGACTTTGAATCCTTTGTTGAAGCTAAATACCTACTAACATCTTGATCAAATATCTGAGACTAATTAAATACAAGATCATTAATACAATAACTTTATGAGTTAATCATCATCAAAACTAGAACGATGAGCCTTTGGTCCCCTTTTTTATGATGACAAAACTCATGGAGTTATATATGCGTGGATTAAAGTTAAGCTCCATAGAAGCTCCCCCTTAACTCATGCATAGTAATAAACAATAGATATTCAATTAAAATGCATAACTAAACAAAAATATATATGCATAAACAATGAAATAAACTCACCAAATTCTTCTCCCCTTTTTGCATAAACAAGAAAACAAACATGCATATATAAACTCTCAAAATTCTTCTCCCCCCTTTTGTCAATTCATTAACAAAGGGGCGAAAACAAATCAAACAATAAAGATATATATATGCGATATACATTCATAAAGAAGAAAGACGTAAAGTTCGCTCCCCCTGCATATATGCATTACATGAAGAAGTGATGACAAGACCCTAACCCACATAAAGTATAATATACAATGTATAAGTGGAGATATTAAGTTTCCCCTACACACATGTACCACATAAAGAAAAGATGTCAAGCTCCTCAATGTAAGATACACTCTCCTTGCATATAGAAGAGATGTTAAGCTCCCTTGCATATAGGCAATATATATCAAAAAAATTTTGAAAAACCACTTTTAAAACAAATTTAGAAATTTCTTAGGTCAACAAAATGAAGTTTGATACTAATGAAATCAAATTGTAGTTGATAAAATAAAAGTTGGTACTACTTATGATAAACAAAATTTTAAGATACCAATAGTAGATTTTTTGATACCAATTTAAATGTAAAATATGAAGTATATTTTGATATCAATTGAAATACCCATTGAAAACAATGCATAAGCTTATTAAGATACCAATTAACATTTAAAATTTAGTCAAGCTTAGCATAAATAATTTATGCTTTAAACATGTAAGGATATGGTAAAACAAGCACAATCAAATCATATATATATATATGAAAGAGAAAATACCATTGAAACTGATATTATTGAAATTTGAAGCATACACATATATATAGAAAACATATATGAGTATATAAAAGTGAAATATCATGCAGATCATGTGTATTACTTATAACTATCCACCCTATTAAAAGATATTCAATAAGGGTATATAAGGCATGATCGCCCATCCAACAGCCCTTTAGGGTAGAAGTTTTCAAAAATATGATTTAAAAATAGTTGTAAATTGAAAAACTACCAAATGAAGAATAAAATAACTAGTTTAAAGTAATTTTTGAAAAACTAGTTAAAAAACCTTTAAACATGAAACCAAATCATATATATCTCATAAAACATTACTAAGTGCACAAAATTGTCACTCAAGATTGATAAAGCTCAAAATACCGAAGCATATGAAAATCACAAAATTTATTTTTCATTAAAAATAAACTTCAAGGTATATGTAAGTTTTATTAAAACTAGAAGTATACATACATATCCCAAACACAAACGAGTCCATAATAGAATTTACATAAAGGCAAGTGACTCAAGGGTATACATGCATATTTAGTGGTTGTAGACAAATAACATATACATGAAGCAAAACATGTACAAAGATACGGAAGATAAGTATAATGAAAGAATCATCAAAACTAGGTTATACATGTATATGTAATGAGTACAGATGAGCAATGAAGTACAAACATATAAGAATCAAATGTTGCTCACCACTTGTACAAGTATAGACACAAGTTTTAATGAAAACTACATCTAAATAAATATTCACCATATGAAGTACAAAACTAAATTTGCTAAAAACAATTATATTAAAGCATGTAAATGCAAATGGGAGTTAGAGATAGCTACCAAACTAATAAGGCTCATCTCTAGATCTCCAAACTATGGTGGTCCTCCCACCAAACTTCCTTGATAGCGATGCAACAATTTGGTATATCCATCTAGCTCATGCATCCACCACCAAAGCACCAACCCTCTCACGTCATGTGAGAGCCCGCACCTACATCAAATACAAGTGGTGGGGATTTTGGTACCCATTTCTTTTTGGGTCCACGGGGTTAGTTATGTAAGGAATCCAAACATTATTATTTACAAAATTTATATGATTTATCTTATCAAAATAAAACTTTGCTAAATGGCCTTTGCGGCCACAATGTATACATTTGTACACTCTAGCATGCATATGAGAATGAGTGTGATCATGATGTGCATAGTGTGCATATATATGCCATAGGTTATCTGCATGAACATGTGGAGCTTGTTTCTTTTGAAACAAGGTTTCTAGTCTAGAATGGTTAAATGCACAATTGCTCAAAGTTGAGCTCAAACAATCAATTCTATTTTTTAAGACATGAATCTCATTTTTATTAATAATAGCATGAAGTGCAGTGCAAGAATGAGAATCAACAGTCTTTTTCCATTTAGAAATGTTTTCTTTTTCTTTTGAAACAAATTTTCTTTTCAAAGAGTTATTTTCTTCCAAAATAATTTCTTTTTCTTTTTCCACCAAATTAATTTTATTTTTCAAAGAGTTATTTCCTTCACAAAGATCATTTAATTTTGAAGATAAGAAATATTCTCCTTTTTCAAAAATTATTTTCATTTGAAATGCATTTAAATTTATTTTCAATCTTTTATTATCCTTTTTAAGCATATCACATTTTTCAAGAATTTGTTGACAAAATAAAGCAAGCTCATCATATGACATGTCAACATCCATATCAAGCTCGGAATCGGAATTTACCTCAAGGGGTTATCCCCTTGGACCATATAGCATATGTTCGAAGCTTCACTTCCATCATCCGAGTCGCTCTCAGCATAGTATTGCTTTTATCTACCAAGGGAGACTAGAGTGTTTCATACTACAAAAGCTGAATCAAAATTAGCAACCCTAGATAAATATTCATCACTTAGGGTAGATCTTAAAGCGTGGATGGCTTTTACATTAGCCTCAAGATTTTTACCATTTAAACAATATGAATCTTTAATAATGATAAAATAAACATGAATACCTAGGGCTTTGAGGTACATTGATATATTAACTTTCCAAATTTGGATGTTAAAAATATCAAATATGGGAGATGTCATGAAATCCATGTGTGTGTAAACAAATATTGTGATTAGCTGAAATGATGATCTTTAACTCAAGATTGTTAGATCCAAATCAAGAGCACCAAGCTCTGGTACCACTTGTAGGTCACCTAGAGGGGGTGAATAGGTGACTAGTTAATCTAATAATGAATAATGCAAAATTAAAAACTATTTAAGCAAATTAAAACTATTAAGTTAAACACACAAAGTATAACACAAGAGTGTAGCCGAATTTCTGGTGAAGGGCTCTGAACTATCTCCTCAAGATTCCTCTAGATTAAGAGTTGAGCGGCCACTATGGCTCTCTTGGTTGAATACAAGTGTGAGCAAACAATCCCAAGTATATATCAATAAGACACAAGATATATCAAGCATATAAATAAATAAGCAATGTAAGCATGCAAGATATGTAAGACAAGTGAGAGAGAGAGCAATCACAAACACGGGAGATTTATTTCGAGGTTCGAGCACCCTTGCTCCACGTCCCCGCCTTCAACATTATGAAGGATTTTCACTAAAATCGATCCCACCAGATCACTCAGTGCCGCAACACATATAAGGAGTTCATACTAGAACTCTTGGACTCATAAGTCCCTCACTTGTTCCCACAAGAACAAACACACGCAAGCACACTAGCTTGCCGAGGCTCCACCTGTACACCGAGCTCCCACAAGAACTCGAAACACCACGAACCTGCAAGTTCGCCTCCTTAAACAAAAGATGAACACTTTGGTGATCTTAACACTTTGATCACCTACAAACACTTGTAGGATCTATATTCAAGCAACACAAATACTAGAGGGGGGTGAATAGTGTTTATAAATTTTTAAATAAAACTACTTGCAGGAAATAAAAATTCACAAGATAAAACTCAGAAAAATGCAAACGCAAAGACAAGAGATTTATCCTGGTTCGGTCCTTGTGACCTACATTCAGTCCTCAAGCAATCCGCTTGAGATTTTTCTTTCCTGATTTTCATATACCCAAAACTAATACCTTGTACACCACTTGACAAAATACCCTTTGCCAAATGTGTACAACTTCTCTTACAACGAAGAAGACGCCCTTGTACAATGCTCCTCTTTGAATGATCTACAACTGATCCTATAAGCCTTGAATCTGAATGTGCTTGTGGACAAGGTCTCTTATAGGTGGACTTTTAGAAATCTTTACAATAGAGTAGGAATTGGTGAAGAAACAGAAAGTGAAAACAGGTTTTCAGAAAAACAGAATTTTAAAGAGAATTTTTAGGCTGAAAACTTGAGATTTGAATTGGTGAATTGATCCTAGGACAACATCTCTATTTATAGCTGAAATCTATAGTCAATTAGGGAAGTTATCAATTCAAATTTGAAATTTAAAATGTTGGATAAAACACCAGAAATCACCAACTGCACAACAGTCAGAAACTGCTATTAGTCAACTAGGGTAGGAGGGTTAGTCGACTAGAAGAGAAAAATTTTCAAAGGTTAGTCAACTAATATATGGGTAAGTCGACTATACTTAGACTGATACGGATACTAAGTTTCTGGAAAACTATTTTTAGTGTCGACTACATAGGCAAGGTTAGTTGACTATATCAGGAGCTAGTTGACTATACTTTAGGGAAAGTCGACTAATTCTAATGCCAGACAAAAAACAGAGAGTTGGGATATTTTTTTTAGAAGAACTTAGTCGACTGGTGAATTTCTCAAGTCGACTATGGGTTAGATTAGTCGACTATACTTAGAGGTCAAGTCGACTATATAGGTATTTATGTGTGTGTTCAAGGCTTTTAACAATTATTCTAAAAATACACAAAAATACCCAAAACTTCAACTGAGGTTGAGTAATCATAACTCTGTATAAATGCTTAAGATAAAGCTCCATACATCTTTATCACGTTGTTATCCATCATCAAAATCTTTTAATCTTGTAGGCTTCAACATTCTCCCCCTTTTTGATGATGACAACCTGTGTATATGAAAACTCCCCCTGCAGAGAAACTCCCCCTGCAATAAACAGGTTATAACAAATAGATATGTAACAAGTCAAGTGTTCTTGGTTTTTCCTGCATAAAGTATAAAAATATTTCCATATAACAAGTGTTAAGTATTCCCTGCATTGCCATATCACAACATTGCCAATTGCCGAAATATGTATCATATGTATCATATATCCATTGCCATAGCACACATATGTCAACAAAGAATTTTGTTTAGATATGTAACACAGGATATTCTCCCCCTTTGTCATTAACAAAAGAGAAATAGCATAGATCATAAAAGAGACATCAACAACCATTGTTTCCATAATGAAGTACAAATTAAAAGAGTCTTAAAAAGAAAAATACACAAAGATGCAAGAACTTCCAAAAACAAAACACGTAGCAAAGCTAACTCCATAATCATCAAATGTCGGATCCGGGAGGAGGTGGTGGTAGAAAATAGGTCTTGAGGATATTCAGAATTTTCGTTTGAGTGGATGCAAACAAGTCTATCTTCAGTTGCATATGCTCAAAATGAGTCATCAGTAAAGATTAATTTTTGAGCAATGCATTCTGAGAGTCTTGAATGAATTGTTATTTGGCGTGTAAATGTTCTATCTCAACAGAAAGAGAGTTGTGAAGGCATCGGCATATGAAGGAGGTGGTTGAGATGAAGGGGGTTCAGCGAAAGGAGGTTGAGTAGAGGAAGAAGGAGCTTGAGTTGAACTTTGTGGAGGAGGAGAGGGTGGTAGTGGTGGAGGATGAGGAAAATCGTGAAGTTTCATACGATGAACAACGACACGATCAAAAGGTTCGAAGACTTTGAGAACACTCGTTTCGGAAGCAAGATCTATGTGAAATTTCCGAAACACGTGTGATAAAAAGGCTCCATATGGAAGGAAGGATGTATGATCCTTAACAAGAGTATCAAAGATAATCTTTGCCCAATTGACTTCTAGTCCAGCCATGATAGCATAAACACAAGTGGCTAAATCACGGGAATAATAGTTATAACTCCCAATTTTAGGGCAAATATCATAGACAAGGATACGACCTATAAGACGGGGAATGGGTTTCAATTTATTGTTCGACATAGGTAATCCTTGACCTGGAAGAAATATATTTGATAAGACCTCTACATCATCCATATTAATGTCATTAATAGAGAGGCCGTGATAAGGAATTGAAAAGATACGACTATGGATTTAGGGATAACTTGATATTAATACCTTTAACCATAGAATATATATGAACATCATCCTCATTGTCTTCATAGGTTAAATTGTTATAAAACAAGTGAATCAAGAAAGGATAATAGCCTTGCCTAGAATCAGTAGAGAATATATGATAAAGACCATAATTTTGTAAATATGAGACAATATCATAGTCATTAAAGTCCTCATATTTAACAAACCTACCAGGTAAAATTTCTAAAGAGGAAATTCTAAGGAAGTCATCTTCTAGGGCAGAATTTTTCAGAAAAGCCCTGAAACTTGAGATGAGGAAGAAGATGGAGTAAATTTGATTTTCTTAGATCTAGACATGATAAAAACTCAAATTAAAGAAAGATAAAGTAAGAATTGATAGTAGAGACTGAGATTGAAATAATTTTACCAAGGATTTGAAGGAAGAAGGAGATGGGTTCACAGCTGCAACCGATCCCTGTAGTCAACTAGTTCCAGCGGCTGGAGAGAGAAACAGATGAAAAACTAGGGTTTTACTAGGGTAAAGGGTAGAATAGAGAAAGTAAAAATCAAATCAATGATTAGGATAAAAAAGAGAGTGAGATCGGATCCAGATTTAATGAAATGGGTCGGGTTTCGAAAGTTAAAAACCAATAACAGAACACAGTTTTTCACAGGGTTAGTCGACTTGGTGTTTGTGACTAATCGACTAATCAACTTAATAGTCGACTAGTAGATCAATATAGTCGACTAACTCAAAAAATCCATGTTTCTGTTAGATGCAATTTAGTCGACTTGGACACTGTTAAGTCGACTAGGTGTTCAATAAGTCGACTAATAGGTCTTGATAAGTCGACTAATTGTTGAAAAATGCCTTAAAATAATTCTGAAAAAATATTCAAAGATCAGAAATATTGCAAATACCCAAATCTCTTCGAAATCTCATAAAAAATATCTTCTTTAAGAGGTTTTATAAAAATATCTGCAATTTGATTATCAGTTGATATAAAATTTAGAGAAATATCACCTTTTAAAGCATGATCACGTAGAAAATGATGTCTAATATTAATATGCTTAGTACGTGAATGATGAACTGGATTTTTAGATAAGTTAATAGCACTGGTATTATCACACATAATATGTGAGTTTGTGATAGACATGCCATAATCAAATAAGGTTTATTTCATACATAAAATTTGAGCACATGCAACACTAGCAGCGATATATTCTGCTTCGGTTGTTGATAATGATACAGAATTTTGCTTTTTATTGAATCATGATACTAGTAAATATCTCAAAAAATGACGAGTACCACTAGTACTCTTCTGATCAGATTTACTTCTATCAAGATCAGCATCACTATATGATAGTAAATCAAATGTGCTTGATTTTAGATAAAATAAGCCATAATTGATTGTGTTATTAATATATCGAAAAATCTTTTTCACTGCTTTAAGATGTGATTCCTTAGGATTTGATTGATATCTAGCACATAAGCAAACACTGAACATAATATCAGGTCTACTTGAAGTAATATATAGTAAAGTACCAATCATACCTCGGTATAGTTTCTGATCAACATTCTTACCGTTTTCATCTTTGTCTAGGAATGTAGTAGTACTCATGGGAGTATTCTTATGACCAGAATTTTTCATACCAAATCTTTTCAGAAGTTCCTTTGCATACTTGCACTAAAAAATGAAGATTCCATCATTCATTTGCTTTATTGCAGAACGAGAAAGTAAGTAAGTTCGCGCATGTGGCTCATCTCAAATTCACTCTGCATAGTCTTAGAAAATTCTTGACAAAGATTATCGTTAGTAGATCCAAATAAAATATGATCAACATATATTTGAATAATTAAGATATCTTTATTAACATGTTTAATAAAGAGAGTTGTATCTGCTCTTCCCATCTTAAAATCAGAATTTAAAAGAAAACTTTTTAATCCATCATACCAAGCACGGGGTGCTTGTTTTAAACCATATAAAACTTTCTTAAGTTTATAAACATGGTTTAAAAAATTTTCATGTTCAAAACCTGGAGGTTGTTCAACATAAACAGTTTCCTTAATAAAACCATTTCAAAAGGCACTTTTAACATCCATTTGATAAAGTTTGAAATTCATAAAGTAAGAAAAAGCAAGTAAAATACGAATTGATTCAAACCTAGCTACTGGTGCATAAGTTTCATCAAAATCAATACCTTCTTCTTGATTGTATCCTTGTGCTACTAACCTTACTTTGTTCTTAATAACTTGACCTGATTCATCAAGTTTGTTCTTAAAGACCCATCTGGTACCGATGACTGGATGATCAGTAGGACGTTGCACAAGATCCCAAACATCATTTCTTACAAATTGATTCAACTTTCTTGCATTGCAATTGTCCAAAAATCATCTGCACATGCTTCTTTGATATTCTTCGGTTCAATGAGTGATATGTAAGCAATTTGTGTCATGTAGTTCAACTTGGATCTTGTCTGAACGCCTTGATTTATATCTCCAATAACCAAATCATATGGATGATTCCTTACTTCAACATATGCTTTAGGTAACTCGGTAGGAGTCTCATCAATATTAGAAATGTTAGTATCATCAAAAGATATAACAGTATTATCAATAGAAGTATCTATGATATGATCATCATCATGTGGAGAAGTATTAGAAATAGGTTTAGTCAAGGATTCATCAAATTTAACATGTAATGACTCTTCAATAGTAAATATTTTCTTATTAAATATTCTATATGTTTTACTTTGAGTAGAGTATCCAACAAAAATATCTTCATTGGATCTAGCATCAAATTTATCTAAAGCATCTCTTGTATTTAAGATAAAACATTTACATCCAAAAATCTTGAAGTAAGGAATCTTGTTATAAAACAATTCATAAGATGTTTGTTTAAAATAGGTCGAATAAGCACACGATTTAAAACATAACATGCAGTAGCAATAGCTTCAGCCAAAAATATTTTGGTAAATGACTGTCCATAAGTATAGTTCTAGCACATTCTTGCAAAGTCCTATTCTTTCTCTCCACAACACCATTTTGAGGAGATGCTCTAGGAAATGTAAAGTTATGTGTAATACCATACTTATCACAGAAATTGCAAAAGATTCATTTTCAAATTCTTCTCCATGATCACTTTGAATAGTGACTATGTTTAGAGACTTTTGATTTTGAATTCTTTTACGAAAACTTGAAAACTCATCAAAAGTATCATTTTATTTTTTAGAAAAATTACCCATGAAAAACGTGAATAATCATCAACAATAACAAAAACATACATACTTTTGTTTAAAGAAGCAACACGAGTAGGACCAAATAAACCCAAATGCAACAGTTCTAAAGGTCTATTGGTAGAAACTAAATCTTTAGATTTAAAAGATGATTTAACTTGTTTTCCTAATTGACAAGAATCACAAAAATAATCCTTTTTAAAAGCTATTTTTGGAAGATCTTTAACTAAATCAAATTTAGAAATCTTAGAAATTATTTTCATATTCAAATGACCAAATCTTTTATGCCATAAAAAATAATCATTATTAGAAGCAAGTAAACATAAGTTATCATTAGCTGATATACAGGTTATTAATAACTCATAAATATTATTGTTACGAAAACCTTTAAACAAAATATCTTTCATATTAGTATCATATATAAGACATGCATCTTTTTCAAAAATAATTTTATAACCCTTATCACATAACTGACTAATACTTAATAGATTGTGTTTTAAACCTCTTACCAAAAGAACATTTTCAATAAGGGGTTTTGAAATGTTACCAACTATGCCGGTACCAATAACCTTTCCTTTCTTATTGTCTCCAAATATTACTGTACCTCCCTTTTTGATTTGAACGGAAGATAGTAGTTGAATGTGTCCGGTTATGTGTTTGGAACACCCACTATCAAGTATCAACTTTCTTTATAAGGTACCTATTAGATAAAACAATTTGTATGGTACCCATCATGATAGGGTCCAAAAAAGATTAGCCTTTAGGAACCCAAATCCAATTGGAATTTGGTTTTCATTTGTTAATATAAACATAATTATCAGAATTACACACATCATTTATATAAGATGCAATATAAGCATTTTTATTAACATTATTTAGATTTTTAGGAACCCATATATATTTGCATCTAATTCTTTATGAAATAGTATTTCTTTTCACAAAAGAATTATATGGATTATTATTATAAAGATGTGTAGATTTTACAAAATTAGTTTTTGAAAATTCAAGACCAACATGAGTAGGTTTGTAAATCTTATCTTTTGAAAAACCAAGACCAAAATGATTATTGACATCTTTTGATAAGATAATAAATCATTTAAATTCTCTTTTCCTTTATTATATTTAGTCACATTTTTCAAAAGATCTTCATACTTAATTTTGAAACTAGTCATTTCTTTATCTAAAATAGTAATTCAAGAATTTAAAGAAATAGTTTCCTTTTTAAGCAAAGAATTCTCTTTTAAGAAAATTTCATTATCTCTTTTTAAAGATGAAACAACTTTTTCAAAATCATCTTTTTGAGAATTTAAAGAAGATGTTTGAGAAACAAAAATTGCATTTTCATTGTTGAGTCTTTCATTTTCCTTTGTTAAAACTTTATTTTAATCTTTTCATTTTTGAAATTATTAAAAAGTTCATTAAAAGCTTCTAATAATTCATCATAATCTTGTATCTCATCTTCTTGGGCCATGAAGCAGATATTAGCGGTTTCAGTGGCTTCTTCTTCGTCAGAGGAAGATGAGTCGCTATCATCCCAAGTTGCTTGGAAGGCTTTCTTCTTCTTGTTGAACTTATTGAAATTCTTAAAGTGTCCTTTTGATTTCATCAATGGGCAATCCTTCTGTATGTGACCTGGTTTGTTACACTTAAAATAAATAGGATTATCTTTAGTATCTTTATTCTTTTTAAACTTACCTTGTTTTAAGAACCTTTTGAATTTCTTGAAAGCATTGCCATCTCCTCTTCATCATCATCTGAATTGTCCATATATGAGGATGTATGGAAGCCAAGTACTTTCTTCTTGGATTGAAGTTGTTGTTCGTCCTTCTTTCTATCTTCGAGTTGTACTTCATATGCCATTAGATTACCAATAAGGTTTTCTAATGACATTGTTGAGAGATCATTTGCTTCTTTTATTGTAGTAGTCTTCTTCTCCCAATCTGGTGTGAGTGCACAAAGGATCTTGCGAACTTTTTTGACTTGAGTGTATTCCTTTCTAAGGGATGCTAAGAAATTGGTTATGTCGGTGAATCTTGTAACCATTTCTGAGATGGTTTCATTCTCCTTCATTTTGAAAAGTTCAAACCTGTGGACAAGAATAGAAATCTTAGATTCTTTAACTTTATTTGTGCCTTCATGTGTTACCTGAAGAGTGTGCCATATTTGATTTGCAGAAGTGGCTGTTGACACACGGTTGAATTCTTCTTTGGTTAAGGCACAGAATAAAGCATTCATCGTTTTGGCGTCAAGGTTCGCATTCTTCTTTTGATCATCACTCCAAGCGGTGTAGTTGGTTGTCAGTTTCGTGTACGGTGCTTTTACAATGTTCCAAAGTTCGTTGTTGAGCGATTGCAAGTAGATCTTCATTCTACACTTTCAATAGTTGTAGTTGGATCCGTCAAATAGCGGTGGACGTTGTGTAGAATGTCCTTTGAATTGTGATGAAGGGAACTCCGTTGCCAACCTGGCTCTGATACCAAATGTAGGATCTATATTCAAGCAACACAAACACTAGAGGGGGTGAATAGTGTTTATAAATTTTTAAACGAAACTACTTGCAGGAAATAAAAATTCACAAGATAAAATTCAGAAAAATGCAAACGCAAAGATAAGAGATTTATCCTGGTTCAGTCCTTGTGACCTACATCCAGTCCCCAAGCAATCTGCTTGAGATTTTCCTTTCCTGATTTGGATACACCCAAAACCAATACCTTGTACACCACTTGACAAAACACCCTTTGCCAAATGTGTACAACTCCTCTTACAACTAAGAAGACGCCCTTGTACAATGCTCCTCTTTAAATGATTACAACTGATCCTATAAGCCTTGAATCTAAATGTGCTTGTGGACAAGGTCTCTTATAGGTGGACTTTCAGAAATCTTCACAATAGAGTAGTAATTGGTGAAGAAACAGAAAGTGGAAACAGGTTTTCAAAAAAACAGAATTTTGAAGAAAGTTTTTAGGCTGAAACTTGAGATTTGAATTGGTGAATTGATCCTAGGACAACATCCCTATTTATAACTGAAATCTATAGTCAGTTAGGGAAGTTATCAATTTAAATTTGAAATTTAAAACGTTGGATAAAATACCAGAAATCACCAACTGCATAACAGTCAGAAACTACTATTAGTGGATTAGGGTAGGAGGGTTAGTCGACTAGAAGAGCAAAATTTTCAAAGGTTAGTCGACTAATATATGGGGTAAGTCGACTATACTTAGACTTATACGGATACCAAGTTTCTGAAAAACTGTTTTTAGTCGACTACATAGGCAAGGTTAGTCGACTATATCAGGAGCTAGTCGCTATACTTTAGGGGAAGTCGACAAATTCTGATGCCAGACAAAAAATAGAGAGTTAGGATATTTTTTTAGAAGAACTTAGTCGATCGGTGAATTTCTCAAGTCAACTATGGGTTAGGTCAGTCGACTATACTTAGAGGTCAAGTCGACTATATAGGTATTTGTGTGTGTGTTCAAGGCTTTTAACAATTATTTTAAAAATATACAAAAATACCCAAAATCTTCAACTGAGGTTGAGTAATCATAACTCTATATAAATGCTTGAGATAAAGCTCTAAACGCATCTTTATCACGTTGTTATCCATCATCAAAATCTTTCAATCTTGTAGGCTTCAACAACACTCTCACAACAACAATCCCTAGAGGATTGATAAAGCAATGGATAGTACAAGTTTGTGTGAGAAAAACTAGATAGAGTAGTGGAGAAAAAACTCAAGAATTCTCTTTTAAAAATCACTCTTAAAAACTCTCCTTTTGATATAGAAGTATTTGCCCTAAAATAAGTGGAGAAAACCTCTACAATAGATGGGAAAAACTGGCTTTGAAACTCTCTAAAAATCTTATGTAAAACAGCCCAAGGGAGCCCTATTTTATAGGCTCCCAAAAATTAGCCGTTGCAGGCTAACTCAGCAGCTGATGCTGCTGTCGGTCAATCGGCCAACGGTTGAATTTCTGACCGTTGCAGCCTGCCGGTCAACAGCCCGATCGACCGATCCAGGGCATAGACCTACTGGTCGACTGCCCGGTCACCCGAGGCCAGATCTAGAGAGCAAAGCTCTCTAGCGGTCAACGGGGTCGGTCGACCGGCCCTACATCCAAAATAGCTGTGCACGTCTGTGCACATCGGTCGACCGCCCGATCGACCGGAAGAAGGCTTAGTCAGACATTTTTCGGGATTAAAAACTTGGTTTATAAATTCTAATAAAATTCCATAAAATCACTAAAATTCTACAAAAATAAGTTTATTAAAATACTTTGATGTACAAACATGTGTGGTCATAAATCATCACACATTACAAACATTTTGAACTATTTTTTGATATTGAAATTTTTGCCTTAAACAAAAATCTGTATTTTTCAAAAACAAACTCCAAATTGAAAAACGATTTTTCTGAAACTTCTTCAAATACAAAAACAAGATATCTTAAATACTTTTGAAGCTTAGTGTGTATTGATATAATTCACTACACATATGGGATGAAATATCTATGTTTTGGATAATAGCTCTAAAATAAGTTTTGATAAATCCAAAACGATATTTTTCTAAACACAAAACTATCTTATGAAAACACATATAAGTTTTGTGTGTGTATATATGAACTTGAGAAATCTACAATTAATCTATCTTTTACATTTTATCTAAAAATAAATCTTAACATTTACAAACATGACTCAAGTCATCTTGTAAATCTTAACACTTATAAACATGACTCAAGTCATCTTGTAAATCTTCTCTTAAAAATCTTCTTCTCCTTCTTGACTTGGTCCAAACATTGATCTAATGAGCTAGACTCCTTTTGAGTACTTGATGCGATCTTGATGTGCGAGTTCTTAAATCAACACATGCTAGCTCCAAAACTTGACTTCGAATCCTTTGTTGAAGCTAAACACCTACTAAGATCTGAGACTAATTAAACACAAGATCATTAGTACAATAACTTCATGAGTTAATCATCATCAAAACTAGAGCGATGGGCCTTTAGGCTAATAATTAGGACATCACTTTTGTCTTGCATTAGGCTTCCCGAAGATGAAAGCAAAAGCTTTGAGATAAAGCCACAATTCATTAACACTCTCCTCAAATACCATGGTCTAAAGTCTAAGGATGCATACTTTTTCATAAGGAAATTTGAAGAGGTATCCCTCATGATGAGGATACCACAGTTAGGAGATGATGCAATAAGGTTACGTTTTGTACCTTTCGCCCTCAAGGACCTAGCCAAGAAATGACTATACAGTTTAGCAGAAAATTCTATCACATTGTGGGATGCTTTCATCAAAACCTTCTTAAAAAAGTTCCACCCTATCTATAAAACCGCATTTATGAGGAAAAACATAATGCAGTGCAAGCAAGAATCTAACGAATTGTTTTGGAAATATTTCGAATGTTTTAAAGACCTTTTTGTCCAATGCCCTCATTATGGCATAGACAAGTGGCGGCTATGCCAAATCCTCTATGATGGTCTAGATTATCAAAATAGGACTCTTCTAAAAATCATAAGTCAAGGGAGATTCTTGAAAGCAGATGAACACAAAGGGTGAAAAATATATGAGGACCTAGCGGAAAAAACATCCAATGGGAACCTACCCCCCGAAGAGTCTAGGAATTCCAACTTAATCTTTTCCAGAAGAGATCTCCATTTGATAGAGGACTTCATAGCAACTGAGGCTAAATTAGATAACGTTATAAGAAAGATATAAACCATAAAGATCTTAGGAATCCCGTTTCTGTTAACCAAATCAGTCCAATATAACCTGGGGACTGTACTTACTATCAAGCTATGAACCATGTGTTTGAAGAGCAACCCGTGTTCATGGCTTATCAAATATTGCCCGAACACACGAATGTAACATTCTTAAGGCCCACCAACAATCCATATTCACATATGTATAATCTCGGTTGGAGAAATCACCCAATTTTCTCATGGGCCCAAAACACATATGAATATCCTAGACCCAATTTCTCCAAAAAATTTCAACCACCTCATTATCAACCCAATATTCCCAATCAAGCTCCACAACCATCCTTCCAAAATCCCACTGCCAATAAGACCGATTTTGACATCTATCATGCAGAATACGGGACAAGGTATATCTAGGTTAGAGGGTCAAATGAGTCAGTTAACCAGTTCTAAAAGTAAAAAACCCAAAGGAACTTGCCTAGTCAACCGGTAACAAACTCTAAAAACTCTAGTCAAGCTCATGTGGTTCAAGAGGATACATTAAACCAATGTAACGTGGTTCATACGTTGCGATCAAAAAAATAAGTCGATAATCAAGTGTCAATACCAACTCAAACATCAACTCCTTCTAGTTCCACTACATCCACATCCGAAGATAAGTCAGCTGATCAAGTGCATAAGCCTATAGCCCCATTTTCGAGTAGGCTTAGGAGTAATAACATGCACAAATGAAAAAAAATTACTTGAGATATTCAATTAAGTTAAGATTAACATACCTCTTCTTGATGCAATCCAACAAGTTTCTAGTTTTACAAAATTCTTTAAGGAAATGTGCACCAAAAAGAGAAAGACTAATGTGTCAAAGAAGGTTTTTCTAGCACTAATATTAGTGAGCTATTGTCCAATCAGATCCCAGTCAAGTACAAAGCTCTCGGTTGCCCCACCATCTCTTGCACAATAGGTCAGACAGAAATTAATCAAGCATTTTTTTATTTGGGAGCGAGTATCAACTTACTCCCTTTCTCAGTATACCAACAATTTGGGTTGGGCAAACTTAGCCCGAGTCAAGTCATAATCCAGTTAGCTGACCGGTCAGTCAAAGTCTCAAAAGGAGAAATAACCAATGTCCTTATCAGAATAGGAAAATTCATCTATCCAGTAGACTTCATTGTCCTAGAGACCCAACCAGTCTCTAATCTTAAGTCACAGACTCCCGTCATCTTAGAGTGCCCATTTCTAGCAATTGCAAACGTAATTATAAATTATAGAAACGGATCCATGAGATTGACTATTGGAGACATGACTAAGGAAGTCAATGTTTTCAACTTAGAAAAACACCCCTTTAGTATGGACGATCCACCTTTTGAGGTAAACTTTATTGAGCACTTGATAAGTGAGCATAGTGAGGAGATAAAACTAGAAGCTGAGTGTGACGTCGAGTTGAAATCTAAGGATTTCAAACTTGATGAGAAAGTCAATTCTTCTATTGAGTGGGCATCGAGCCCAAGTTCATTAGATCCGGAGCCGACAAGCTTGACTTCCCGTATATCGAGTCATCTCTTTCTCTAGAGCTAAAAGTCTTACCCAAACTCTCAAGTACGCCTACTTAGGTTAATAAGAGACTCTGCCAGTCATTTTTGCATCCGACTTGACTGGTGGGCAAGAAGAGGACCTTATGACAATCCCTAGGAAACACAGGGAAGCCATTGGTTGGACGATGACCGACATAAAGGGATTGAGTCCAGCTATAATTCAACACTGAATTCATCTAATTGAAGAGCAAAACCAAAGAGGGACCCACAACGTAGGTTAAACCCTCTTATGCAAGAGGCCATTCGAGCTGAAATAGTAAAACTTTTAGATAATGGGATAATTTATCCTATTTCTGATAGTCAATGGGTCAACCCAATCATGTGGTCCCTAAGAAATCCAGTTTTACAGTGGTAGAGAATGAAAACCATGAGTTGGTATAAACATGACTTCCTACAAGTTTCGATTTTGCATTGACTATCGAAAATTAAATGCTGCCACTGCAAAGACCATTTTTCTCTTCTTTTATCATTCAAATATTTGAACGACCAGCTAACAATGAGTATTACTGTTTCTTGGATAGTTACTCAAGGTATAATCAAATTCCCATAGCTCCAGAGGACCAGGAGAAAATAATCGTACACGTATATTGCATATTTTACACGTATATTGCATATTTAATATCATATTTGTTACATTTCTACATTTATTTTATAATAAAACTTTACTATTTGATGTATTTTCATGTCTACTGGCGTGCAGGGTAATTAAAGAAGAAAAGAGAGATATTGACAGATTTATCCAATTAAATCTAAAAGTTCAAAAGAAAGGGGATCGATTTAAATCCAAAGGTTCTAGAAGCCAACTTATCTGAAAACTGGATATATCAGATAAGATAATATCATCAAAATTTAAGAAAAATTGATTATTTGAATACTCTATCGGTATCGCTGAGGATAAAGAGATAAATCATCAAATTCAGAGCAGATATTCAAAATCTAAGAAGATAAAAGGATAGAGGATGAATCAACAGCGATCGGCTCTCATATTATGGCCCTATGGCCAGGATAATGTGGTGGAAACGCGGCAAAACCAGAATTTTCACGGCATTTTGTTTAAATCTGGGGGAGCGCCAGCTCCCCCTATCTTCGTACGCCTATCCTCGTCATATTTCTATGCATACCCCAAAGGCAGAGAGGGCACGACTCCAGAAAAGAACTCCAGAGAGAGTTTTAGGGTTAGGATTCTTTTTTTCTAAATGTTCATTATAGTTTTCAATTTGAGAGAGAATTATAAAATGAAGATGGAGTGCCTGTAATTGATGGTGACAACTCAATAAAAAATTTTCTGTTCATTTCAATTTACCTCTTTTTATTTTTACTTACTTTAATTGCTTTATTTACATTCATCTGCTTTATGCTTTCTTTTAATCATCCCTTCTTTATAGCTTGGTTTAGGGAGAGTTTCATGACAAAAAAGAGAGGAAGAATTAACTTTAGAGTGACACTAGATTACCTTAAAGATAGTTATATTGAGAGTGATAGCCAATGGAACTATCTCACTTCTCTTCATCGTTACTCAACTTAATTGATTGCTTGCTTTCCTTTAATTACTTCAAGATATGTTCTTTCTTTTCTTGTTTATTTTCTTTCTTTTTAACTTAGTAATTAAAACACCAACACCATCTTCTTCTTCTACCTTCCACATTTCTTCTAATTTTGTTTAATGTTTTCTTTTCTTTTCTTTTAAAACAAAGAAAATCTATAACCAGTATAGTAACTTAGGATGAAGACTTATACAACGCTTCCATTGCTGTCCCTCCCTGTGGATCATGACCCGTTAGCCTTAGGTTAGACAGTAGCATTGAGGACATAGCACTATTCTAAACTTTTGTTTCTTTCTGTGTGCAGGTTGGCTTGATCAAAATTTTAGCGCTGTTACCGGGAAGGGACGATAATTTTTCTTTTTTTTTTACTTTAAATGATTTAACTTTTTCTTCTCTTTTTTTTTGTAGGGGCTAATATTGGACAATTAGGAGCTGCAGTAGATATATTGCTACTCTGTACCTCTGTCCAAGAAGACAGAGCATCAGAGCCCACAACTTTGGTGAAATACTAACTGAAGTTTCTTACAGGTTGCTTGAAATTCAAAGATTTAGCTACTTCAGTTTATTGTTTTCCTGTTTAACATATTCTGCACACTGTTCTAACCTCAACAGTAATATGATTGTTTGTTAATGCTAAAAAATGTTTAGACATTGCATTCTAGGTATCTGTTTAATTCGTTACATTTAAATTACTATTGAAGAGTGCTGGAACCAAGGTACGTCTACATTGCATATAACTTAGAACACACTTGTATGTTATTGCTGGGGTGTTATGTTTGTTATATAATTACACACGCGGACTAAAATGAATTAAGGGTTATCCTATAAACAAGATAAGGTAGGAAAGTCATTACCCTTTCTTAGTCCAAAAATCATCTTCTCACTTACTAATCCAACCTAACTTAAAATTGAGTAGACATTGACCCTAGAGACATCTAAGACTTAAAAGGAGACTGATCTAAGGGGAAAGTTGATTAGAATTTGCCTCTTGCCAAATCGTTGTTAAAAGTTGGAGATTGAGAGGCGAAACTCGAAGAATTGTGGTTGGGCAATATTAGGCCCGTTTCTTAGGCACGAACACCTCCCACTGGTCTTGCCCCTACCTGGCCAATTAACTTGTGGTCAGATTCTGTAATATACCCCATGTGGACAGTCTAACAAGTTAAGAGTCGTCTAGATCTAAGGTCTACCCTAATTAGGCTAGATTTTTCTCTGTTTATTTGTTTGTTTTTGTTTTTGTTTTTGACATTTTTATGATAAAGATTACAATTACAATTATTCTAATGCATATAGTAATCCATACTTCACACCGACTTCTTTTGATTCGGATATTACTAACCCAGCATTTCATAACTTTAACCAACCAAGTATGTCGGATTAGTCTTATTCGAATTAGTGCATGCCCCAATCCCAGTAATATGAACAAGATTGAGATGATTATCACCACTCTTCACCGAGTCTGTGGGAATACAACTCCCTCGATTCATACTATCAACCACCTTACCAATATCCAGCTTCATATACTCCTCCCGAACAACCAATAAACGAACCAATTGACTGAGAAAAGAGGATGAAAGTCTTAGAAGAGATTGAGTGGTGAATTCAAAATCTAGAAGACTCAAGATCCCATCATAATTTTCAAATTCAATATCCTTACTCTATTTTCCAAGTCCCACAATAAGAAGAACATACCAACTTAGAAAAGAGTATGGAATCCATGATTCAAATCCAAAGCGATCCTTTTGATATGATAGAAGTAAGACTTAGTCGATTAGAAAACATGCGTAGGAATGAGAAAACTCTCCCTACTCAATCTTTGACTATTCCCGACACTTCTAACGATATTGATGAAAATCAAAAATCATGGTATCTTGAAGACTTTGACCAAGATTCAATTTCACCACAAAATCTTGAACTTGACCAATATCAACCCATTGATAAATTGATAAGTTTTCATTTCAATGAAATTGAACTTGAGCATGAATGTGACCCCGATCTACAACTTTGTGATTCAATTCCAATTTTTGAATTTATGTTGACTCTGGTATCCTTACCCAAGTTGGACCCATTTTTTGAGCCAACATTAATTTTTGTATCCATAGATTTTGAAATTGAACCACCACTTTTGGATAGTCATATTTCATTGATGGAAAAAGAATGTGAAATTAAGTTCTTTGATTTGGACTCTACTCTTGAACCAAAACCGACTCTCGAACCCAAAGTTGATTTTTCTGAGTTAATTCCTGAACCTGATTAAGCAAGTTTTTATTTCAATGAAATTGAACTTGATTGTGAATGTGACACCAATCCATAATTTTGTGATTCAGGTCCACTTTCGAATCTATATTAATTCCGGTATCCTTATCCGATTTGGACCCAATTTTCGAGCCAACACTGATTCCCGTATCTATAGATTTTGAACATAAACCACCTACTTTGGATAATCACATTCTATTATTGAAAAATGAATGTGAATTTCAATTTTTTTAATTTGAACCAAAATCTTGAACCGAATCCGACTCTTGAAGCCAAACTTGATTTAAGTCAATTCTATGAGTCAGCATTGGTTCCCGTTTCTTTCATTTCCGAGCCCAAATCAACCACAATACTGAATCACATTCCATTGTTGGACCAAGGTATAGACAGTTATGGCTCAGTAATGATTTTTCAAGATTGGTCATGTAAAGGGAATAATTTTCATGATAGGATCTTGCATGATACTATTCATATTGGGGATTGTAAATATGTAAATAGAAAGAGGTCAATAAAAATGAGTTCCGTAAACTACCACATTATCTTGATTGGATAGCAACGCTTGGCCCAATCTGACCACCACCGGAACCACCATCTTGAGTTAAATTTTCCTTCCCTTTCTTCTTTTTATTCATTTATGCATTTATTCATACATTGAGAACAATGAATGAGATAAGTGTGGGGAAGGGTTCTAACGTAACATAGGTTTAGGTTTTCTTTTATATTAAAAAAATTATAACATTTTCTTTGCTTTTAAAAAACTTCTTGAAAAGAGAAACAATATTTTGACTTATTTTTATAAGAAATTAAGTTAATTTTAAGAAATAAGAGAATAATAATTAAGATTTCTTATACTTGGTCAAAATAAGATTATTTGTTTGAATTCTAGGGTTAGGAAGAAAAAATTGAAAAGTAATTTAGTCTTGATTTTTACCTTGATAAAATATGCATACTTTATACACTTACATACTTAGAGTTCAAAAATAAAGATTCTTATGTCTTATCAAAAAAAGAGAAAAAGAAAAGAATATATATATATATATATATATATATATATATATATATATATATATATATATATATATCCAAAATTCTATGATTAAGCTGGGTATTTGTGCCTCATAAAGCATAAGTATTCACGCCTAAAGTGGTCCATTATAATAAATAAAATTCTTAATTTTGTGGCCTTATTTGCTGGAGTCCTTAAGTCCTTGGGGTGTCTTCTCACCCGGTGACCTAAGACCGTCTAGGTTGGGAGTCACTGACTAAAGGCTCGTTACATGGGTAGATTAGAAAGCCTAATAAAATTAAGGGATAATATCACTAAAAATAAAAAAATAAGGCATAAGAGTTGGAGTTAAAGAATTCCAAGTCTAAATTTCACTGTCACAAAGGTGTATATGACTTAGGGTAAAATAATAGACTGGATGAGAAATACAGTTTGACTCCTTATGATTGATAATAAGCTTTTGAATAGAGACTAAGTTTAAAAATGAATAGTTTGGTATTTCTATGACTTATAAATTGCTTAATCCTTCCAAATATACTTCAAATATTTTCTCTCTCTTTCAAAATTGTATTTTCAAAAATACTAACACCTTATTTTTTTTCTTTATGGATTTTGTGGGTATAGTCTACTGAAAACCCTTACAAGACAAAACTCGTCCTCTAGAGGTAACTTAGAGGTTTAATGGCTTGTTGCACATGCTAAGTGCAACCGTGATTCCTACGAAAGTGAGTTAAAGGTTGATTTCATTTATTTTTTGCTCGGGGACGAGTAAAAGATAAGTGTGGGGGTGTGATCGTACACGTACATTGCATATTTAATATCACATGTGTCATATTTCTTCATTTATTTTATAATAAAATTTTGCTATTTGATGTATTTTCATGTCTAGTGGCGTGCAGGATAATTAAGAAAGAAAAGAGAGAGATTGACAGATTTATCCAATTAAATCTAAAAGTTTAAAAGAAAGAGGATCGATTCAAATTCAAAGATTCTAGGGAGAGTTTCATGACAGAAAAGAGAGAGAGAATTATCTTTAAAGTGGCACTAGATATAATCTTCCTTAAAGATAGTTATATTGAGAGTGACAGCCAATGGATCTATCCTACTTCTCTTTATTGTTACTCAACTTAATTGATCGCTTGCTTTTCTTTATTTACTCCAAGATATGTTCTTTCTTTTTTTGTTTATTTTCTTTCTTTTTAACTTGGTAATCAAAACACGAACATTATCTTCTTATTCTACCTTCTACTTTCCTTCTAATTTAGATTAATGTTTCCTTTTCTTTTCTTTTAAAACAAAGAAGATCTATATAACCAGTGTAGTAACTTAGGAATAAGACTTACACAACGCTTCTATTGCTGTCCCTCCCTATGGATCACGATCCGTTAGCACTAGGCTACACGGTAGCATTTAGGACTTAGCTCTGTTCTAAACTTCTGTATTTTTCTGTGTGCAGGTTTGGTTTGATCAGAAAACAATGTTTACTTGTCCATTTGGGACTTTCGCTTATCATCGAATGCCTTTTGATCTATGCAATGTCCCCATGATATTCCAACGTTGTATGTTAAGCCTATTCTTCGACATGGTCGAAAGATTTTTAGAAATCTTTATGGATGATTTCTCCATTTACAGAGACTCATTCAACCAGTGTCTTCACAATCTAGAGCTCATTCTCAAACGATGCACGGAAAAGAATTTGACCTTAAATTAGGAAAAATACCACTTATGGTACAACATGAAATTTCTAGAAAAGGGATTGAAGTGGATAAGGCGAAGATAGATGTCATAGCCAAGCCTTCTACACCAAAATGTGTAAAAGACATCCGTTTCTTTATAGTGAAATACACCTAGAGGGGAGTGAATAGGTGTACTAGCTAATCTAGGGCAAATGATGTGGAATTTAAAACTTAATTGCAGCACACTATGTGTAACCAAGAGTGAGCCCGAATTCCCCGTGAAGGGCTCTGCAACTACTCATTGAGATTCCTCTAGATTAAGAGTTGAGGTGTTATATGAAGCATTCTTGGTTCAACACAAGTGTGGTCAACACAAGTGTGGGCACACACAACCTATATCTATCATATGAATATGTGCAATATAAAGAAATGCAAGATACAAGAGAGATAGAGTTGAGAGATAGTGAATCAAACGCAAACAATAAGATATGTTTCGAGGTTCGAGCTACTGCTCTACATACCTTCACACAGAAGGTTTTCATTATGTCCACACAGGACCTTCCACAAAGGGACCTCCACTAAGGAATTACAACACTACACTTGGAGTACAATACTCCTCTCTTAAACACAATCACCTCTATGCAAGAGGGATAGGCACAAAGTCAAAGCAAAGAAAAGATTAGAATTTTGGTGATCCAATGATCAAACAACGCTTGGTGATCACAATAGACCACAATCAATTTTTCTCACAAAAACAAGATTTTATAGATAGGGATAGAGATGATAGCTCAAGTGTGAGAAAACAAAGTGTTTGGAAAAGAAAATAACAAAGAAAAACACTTGGGAAAAATACTAAATAGATTTGTAAAGAAAGATCAAAACCAATTTCTCAAAGACTCCCTTTTCTTTGATTTTCTAACACTTTTAAAACAAATAAAAGATAAAGATTTTAGGCTCAAAAATTCTTTTAAACTTGCTGCAAACCACTGAAAAAGATGGGAAGAATATCTCTTAAAAACCTTGGTGAAAATAGCTTGAGAGAACCCCTATTTATAGGCTTTCAAGAATATAGCCGTTGGGGGTCCAGAAAAGGTCATTTTTGACCTGCCGGTCGACCGGCCGCATGTCATATTTCTGACCGTTGAGCCACCGGTCGACCGAGCCTAAAGGCACTCAGCCTGTCGGTCGATCGCCCAGTCGACCGGCACTACCCAAGAGTTGGGTAGTTATAGTTGGTTGATCGCCCGGTCGACTGGCCTTATAGGCACGGCCTTGTGCACGTCCTTATGCACATCAATCGACTGTCCGGTCGACCGAGCTCTGCTGGTCAACAGTTAGCAGGCTCAGGCTAGGGATGAAGGGTTGGAAACTTGATCTTTTTAACACCTATAAAATCCCATAAAATCTCATAAATTTCACAAAAATAAGCTCTTATAAATATTTGAAGAACAAATATGTGTGACAAAAAATCAACATATATTACAAACTATTTGAAGTATTTTTGTGATATAGAAATTAAGTTTTAACACAAAATTAGTATTTTCCAAAATATAAACTTTGAAATGAAAATCCGATTTTTCTCAAACTTGTATAAATATAAAAACAAGATATCTAAACTCTTTTAAGCATAGAGTGTATGGATAGAATCCAATACACATGTAAAAGATATATCTATATTTTTGACATTAAATCCAAATAATTTTTGTTAATTTACTCTAAACACATGAAATAGAATCATCAAAATAAGTTTTTCTAAATATATGAAGTATAGATGTACATAGATGAATCTAATATACATTAAACCATGTAAACTTGTTTTGATTCAATCTATTCATGAAAACCATATATATGTGAACTTAAAATTCAAAACTGGTTAAACCGAAAATCAAACGTATTGAACTTTTGTGCGTGTGTGTGTGTGTGAACTTGAACATATCAACACTAGTCTATCTTACACAAGATCTAAACAAAACTAAAACTAAACAAACTGAAGTCTTCTTGTAGAACTCCTTCTTCAAGCCAACTCGATCCAAACATGATTCAAAGAGCTTCACCCCATCCGAGTGCTAAATGCGATCTTGACGCGCGAGCTCTTGAATCTACATGTGTTAGCTTTAAAACTCCTTTGTTGAAGCTAAATACCTACTAAGATCTTGATCAATAACGGAAACTATATAAAACAAGATCATTAGTAAACTAAGTTAGTCATCATCAAACTAAGGTGAAAGGCCTCTGGGCTAACAATCTCTCCCTTTTTGATGATGACAAGACTTATGAGGTTAAATATATGCATCCATTAAGGATAGGCTTCATAGAAGCTCCCCCTTAACATATGCTTAATCAATAAACATATAAAGATGTGTAATGAAGCTCAAGACACCAATAAAACAAGAGACACACACATGTAACACATAGTAAAACATGCATATATAAACCTGAATCCTTCTCCCCCTTTTTGTCACTCATCAACAAAGAGGTGAAGACAAATAAACAAACTAATAAACATATTTTAAACAAAATTTTGATACCAATGAACACAATCAATTGAAAGAACTAATTGAAAGAAATAGTATTTTTATAGAATTGATACCAATAAAGAGGCATGATATCAATTGAAATAAAAACTAAATTTTTAGGTAAACACTATATTCATTTTGCAATAAAGATACCAATTTAAAATTATTAATATCAGTATTGAAAATGTTAGCATAAAACAAAATATTTTTCATCATAAAGAGTTGGAGTAAGATACCAATTAAAAAGTAAAACAAACTGAAAGCTAAAATAAGAATGTTTCTCTCCTTTATGAAATACCAATAAAAGTAATGCATAAGCTTGTATAAGAAACTAATTGAAAAATAATTGACACTAAGGAGTAAATCAAGTTTAGCAAGAAATAATTTGTGCTTAAAAAATGTATTGCATATATATTTAAAGTACAAGAAAATATCTATATGTATGTATCAAAGCAATATAATGTTACTTTTTATATGATTCATACATATATAGAAAACATGAGTATACAAAATGAATTTTGATACTAATTAAAATCAAATTTTATTTGACAAAACAAATGTTGATACCACTTGTAGATAAACAAGAATTTTAAGATACCAATAAATTTTGATATCATTGAATGTGAAATTTATATCAATTGTAAGTACCAATTGAAATGAAGCTTGAAATACATTTTGATACCAAAAAAATTGGTGCGCACAATTAATCAGAAGGTTAGGTTAGAGTCTGAGAGGAGATAACTTAGCAAAACCTTCTAGGATTAATAACCAAAACTCGAAACGTTGAGATGTAAGAGTTATGCTGTCAAGTAAAAATATCCATCACACTTAATGCATCTTTTAACTAGCAATCAATTAGATCGATAGATTGTGGATTCTAGATTTAGAAGATAAAATTGGTATTGTTCGAGAGAAAGTACTGATTAGAATAAAGAATTCTGATTGTCAGCATGAATGGGATGAATTAGCACAAGCATAATATTTTATCTGGTTACAATTACTGAAATCATTACCATAGTTCTTTTTATAATTAAAATAAACCTTTTTTGGTAACAGTTTAGTTACAACATCTTCCAACTAAACTGATTATTCAAATAGAAATAAGAAAGATTAAGTTGGTATTGAACAACAATCCTCGTGGGAACGATACTCTACTCACTATTATATTACTTGAAAATGATTGGTACACTTGCCATTTGAATCCGCTCATCAACAATGATCTTTCCTCTTGATTTCTTATTGAAACTGAGACGTCAAATGCTAAGTTAATATTGCACCTCTGGCATTCATCTCGCTGTCAAGTTAACATTAAACCTATGATAGTGTTTTTCTCAGTATTCTCAATGAAAATGAGATCTCTTTGATATTAAGTTAATATCATAACTCTAACACATATATCCTTATCAAGTTTATATCACAATTCTGACAATTCAATTTGCTTTCAATTGTAAATCCAAAAATCCGTCATGTTAACATTACACTACTGACAGCAAAAATCTCTATGAATCCCTAGTGGATCAACTCCACCCATTATTCTCATTAATAGAATAGCAAGTCCACAAAAAATTCATTCAAATCACGAATTTAATCCCTGTCAAGTAAAAAATCACACCTCTGACAGTAATCTTATCAAATTCCCTAATGGAATTATCAAATTTTGAGTTGCTATGTTAATCGTCATCTCTGGCAATCAAACTCAATCATTTTTATTTGTCTGATTTTCAAACCCAAAAAAAATAATAAAACAAAATGAAGACAAAATTATCACTTTTATTATTCATAATCAAAATAAAAGTGATACAAATGGTCTCTTATTCAATAAGATAGAGTGTTACAAAAGGAGTACAAAGAGTCACTCTTGCTCAGCGAGAGATTGTCTTTTCTCCTTGAGTTGTTGAATATCCCTCCGGCGTGCTTTTTCAACCTTACCTAAAGCCTGGGCCCTCAGCTTCTCGTTGGATAAAAGCTTCTTCACAGCAAGTTGTGCCTGAAGAGCTTCCAATCTTGAAGTTTGGACATCGAGTTCCTATTGTACTTGACTTTAAGTAGCCTCAAGCTCCTCCATTCTCTTTTTCTTGTTCGCAACCTTCAGCTCGTTGTCGTGAATTAAAGTTTATGCCCTAGCAATTGCAGCTCGAGTACTCGCTATCAGACCTTCTGCACCCTTGGTGACAATCTCGGACCGTTGAAGGTCATCTGCCAAATTTTGGTAGCTGGCTTTGGAATCATCAAGATAACGAGCTTCTTCAGCTATTCGGTTCTCGATATCCTTACGCTCTTATTCCTGGTTGGCATGAAGATTCTATGATACCCTTTGAGCATCAACAACCAAACTGACTCTCCAGGTTCTTAAGATCCCTCAAGTATGTACCTAGTTACTCAACTAGCACTTGATGTGCTCTCACTCGATCAGAACCCCCAGTTTGCTGGATATTCTCGACCTGAATCTCAAGGAGTGTATGTACGAACTAGAAGGAACTTCGCCCAGAAAGCTCCAATTTAGTGCAATACTTCATCGTGATGAAGAATTGCTTGACCATTTGGAGAGACATCTCTTCCAGGATGTCCATAGCCGGTTTTGGCACCGAAGGAGTTGATCCTGTCTTTACAATCACAATAGAGATGCTCACAACAGTCAAAGGTGGAACACTTGTCCCTCCCAAAAGCGCAGGAGCAGGTTGAGTTAAAAGTTACCTCATCTCTAAGATCGCCACAGGAGCTTCAGGATTAGAGACTGTAATAGCTTCCTGTGTGGCAACCTTGAGTACAAGCTTCATAGTGAGAACCATCTCTATCGAAGCCTCAACAAGAATGTCATTTGGATTGATGTCCATGACAGGCTTTTCTGCTTGAGTCGGTGCAGCATCACCTGCAGTCATTATGACAGTCAGTGATAATGCTAAGAGTGAGGATATCAAATTCTGATGTTTTACCAGGTTGAGGAGATGTAGATGGCAAATTTTCCGGAAGCTCTCCTGGCTGAGAAGATCCTTAGCCACAGATGTTGCACTTATAAAGGCCACCTCGGTGCTGATTATGAGAACTTTCATGCCTTCTGGCTGAGTCAGTCCTTTAATCATTTTAGCAATGTTTGAGGAGGTTTCGCCTTCATCACTAGCGGTGTCCTCTGCAAAATATTATACAAGCAGATGTTAGAATATCATCTATCCAATAGGATCAACCATTGAGGGAAAGAAAAGATAACTTTAGTTGTAGCAGTCTCCCTAGATGGCGGCTCTGTCTCTAGGGCTGCTGCTTGCATTTCCTCTTCTGTTTCATGTGAGAATTCACTGACATCGTGAGGAGCAGGCTCAAGTCTAATATCATGGTAGCCAACAAAGATAATACTTTACCCAAGGGAGTCTTGGCAATTGGAGCTTTCCCACCAATTGGTCCAATAGTCAGACTGGATTCGAGAATCTTCACGACTGGCATCATAATGCTTGGGGAGCTCGGTTGTATTTGACTCCCTCGCCTGAGGCCATCAAGGATGTTGATGGAGCTTTTAATGGAGGCTCTTCTGAAACATTTATCCCTTCTGAAGCAGCAGGGCCTCTATCGCGCCGACTCCGAATGAGTGGAAGGGCTACCTCCTCCTCTTCCTCAGACTCCGTAGGGCTCAACCCTGATTGAGAAGCCTCCTGCAATGAAACTTCAGCTTCAGGCTTTTTTCATACCTTCTTCTAACTTGAACTACCTTCAGAGGAGAATGGATGAACATGCTTTGCTATGGCTTGGCGAGACTTTCTTACAGAGCGTTCCTTTGCAATTTCAACAACGCACCCTGCCACTTCATATGCACCAGTCGTTTTCTCAACCTCAAAGTACTCATTCATTTTCTTCTTACGAACGGTCTTGGATCCCTTACAAACACTGTAGGTGGACTTGATGGCTTTAATGCATGAGGCATTCATTCCATAACCCGTCACTGTATTGGCAATAACATACCAAGTGCAAAAGCTGAGGCTAGTATATAAATTCAGGAATCGCTGAGGAAGATTGAACATTGCCCATGTCCCTCCGGCCAGCGGAAGTACCACACCTATGACCCCTTCGAATAGGTTCTCACTAAAGTGAAGGCCAGTATTCAGATTTCCTACGTACAGTTGATCATACCTGAATTGGTGAGCAAATCGGTTTGGTAGATACAGCTTGATCGTGCAGGTATCACCTTGGTGAAAAATAAGATAACCACGTAGAATATTCATTAGCCAACAAAAGACACTGGTCAATAAAGTGGTATATCCATCTGGCCCTGTAAAATTCAAGAAGCGATCCCCATGCGACGTATTCTGAATGTCTAGCAAGCATCGGACCAACTGATAGTTGGAGTCACTTTGAATGGCCCTCCTAATATAGAATATATAGGCATGCTGCCAAGTTGAGCGCTCTAACTTCTGAAGAAATGGCACAAAGTCTTCTGATATGTTCAGTCGTCATCAGAGATGGGCAATGCATAACATACCATGCCACCAAGTAGGTATAGGGAACTTAGACTCTGAGATTAGGCACCTTGACCACAGGATCACCATGCTGGTCAATAAGCATATTATCATCATCATCTGCCAAAGCTTTTACTTTACAGAATGTCTTAGTTAATGCTCAAAGTCTGCTATGAATGCTTCCCACCATCGTTGGAAGAAGGGCAATACTTTGGCCAAATGCCAGTAGGACAAACAGGGTACACCACATCGGCCATTATAACTTCGTGGGGAAGTGTCAGCATGACACACCATTTCAACAACAACATTAAGAATCAAGATAGCAAGGCCCTATTGGAAATAGGGGTCTTGTCCTGATAATGAAAACTTTCAAAGACTGTACCAGGTCTAAAAGTATCCTCGGCTGATTCTGTGGTATATGAGGATGATGATGCACTAATCCTCTCCTTAATTTCTGCATTTGTGCTGGGAGCTAGGCGAGTCAATCGGTTAACCTTGTCTCCCAAACCATTGAAAAGGTAATCCTCCAAGGCCATCTTTTTGTCCTCTCCAACCTCAAACCAGTGATTTCAGTGCAGATGTGGAAGTGACTAAACACTTCCTAATATGTCGCATATACCAAAAGGGCATGTTCCTCCATCAGATGCAATTTTTCAGCCGAAAAGACATATTCTTCATAAGGAATGTCCCCCATGGCCAACCCAGAAACTTCATACATTTCACGAGAGCGAATCCCATCTCCCCGACTAGGGTGAAGAATGTACATGTCTCTGAATCGTGACGCTCCAGCATAGCAAAAAGATGATGACTGCTCTGGTGATGCCATACTGAACAGCCCAAACTGCGATATAGAGGCCAGTCTGCAGTACATCATCCTTCAGATCTTCAAGAATGAAGCTCACCATCCTGAACCACCAATATTTGTCTATAGAATGGACCCATCTTAGCGCTCGAAACTCGCCTTTCAGAAAATCACCCTTCATGGCCATAAACTGATTAATAAACATGGCCGCCTAATGGGGAGTCTCACCTTCGGGATATTCTGCCTTCAACGAACCCGGCAACAGTTCGACTACATTCTTGTCATGACCCGCCGGGACTGCAGTATGATAAGAGATTAACCCAAGGGAAACTCCAGATTGCTCCTCTGTCAAATCCCACTCCATCAATTGATGAAAGGACATCAACTGAATGGATGACAAGGAAAATATTCTTTCCATGTCCAGGAGAAAGAAGCAACGTTCTCCAAGCCAATTAAGCCATTTGTAGCTACCATCAAGCATCACCTCTACATCCACATTGATGGAGTCTCGGAATAAGAAATCCGTCTTTCTTAGTAATGAACGGGCATCCGATTCAAATCTTCTGTCTGTGATGAGCGCTCGGAGTGTCTGCGAGCTTGCTTAACTTAACTTAGTTTGCCACTCTGATTCTTCCCATAAAAGCCAGCATAGTCCTATTGAGGCCAGAGATGACATCCGGATCCGGGCCACCCACATGACCAAAATGACGTCTCTTCGCCAGAGGATCTGAGTACCTCACTGCAAAAAAAAAAAAAAGAACACAAAGTCAGTGTTGGCCCAAGGGCCCATCACTCTAGTTTTAATGATAATTAACTCATATAGTTATAGTAATAATCTTGTGTTTAACACGTTCCAGATATTTGATCAAGATCTTAGTCGGTGTTTAGCTTCAACAAAATATTCAAAGTCTAGTTTTGAAGCTAGCACATATTGATTCAAGATCGTATCATATACTCAAGAGGAGTCTAGCTCTTTGGATTAAGGCATGGACCAAGTCAAGATGGAGAAGATTTTCAAGAAGACTTGAGTCTATGTTTGTAAGTGTTTAAGATTTTGTATTTAGATAAAATGTAAAGGATAGATTAGTTGTGGATTACTCAAGCTCATTATACACACAAAAAAAAAAATTTAAAACATTTCATGTTAAATAGTTTTAGTTTTTGAAAAAAAACCATTTTGGTTTTGAGCTTCAAAGAATATATCTTTAGGTTTCATGAATAGATCTCATCAAAACAAGTTTACTTAGTTTATATATACATTGAATTTCTCATCCATACATATTGATGGTTCAAATATTTTGAAAAACTTATTTTGATGTTTCTAGTTCATAGTTTTAAGTTTTATTTATCAAAACTTTGTTTGAGCTTATTGTCAAAAACAAGAATATTTCATCTTATATGTGTATTGAATTATATCCATAGACATTATGCTTCAAAAGCATTTTAAAATTTTGTTTTTGTATTTGAACTAGTTTTGAAAAAATAGATTTTTCAATATGAAGTTTGTTTTTGTAAAATACAGTTTTTAGTTTAAGGATAAATTTCTATATCGCAAAAATAGTTCAATATGCTTGTAATATATGTTTATTTTTGATCACATATTTGTACTTCAAAATGTTTTCTATGAACTTATTTTTGTGAATTTTTATAGGATTTAAATAAAATTTTAGGGTTTTACAAGTTAGATTTTTCATCTGTAAAACCTTAACCTTGGGCTTCTGGCGGTCGACCGACCGAAACAAAGGTCGGTCAACCAAGCAGTCGACCAATGTGCACAAAACGTTCACACAGCCCTGGCTTGAGGGCCGGTCGACCGGGCGGTCGACCAATCCAGTGAGCTTGTTCTCTGAATCTGGCCCTGGTCGACCAAGCAGTCGACCGACCAAGAGAGCAGTGCTCTCTAGTTCTTGCCTCGGTCGATCGAGCGGTTGACCGACAGGTCAAGACCTGGGTGCGATCAACAGGAGGGTCGACCGGCAACCCCAATGGTCTGAAAAATTATCGTTGGCCAGTCGACCGGCCGGTTGACCGACAGGCCATCTGGCCCCCAACGGCTAGTTTTCTGCAGCTTATAAATTAGGGTGTTTTGGGCCAGTTTTGTGTAAGATTTTAAGAGAAGTTTTGGAGCTAGTTTTTTTACCTTTAACAGAGTTTTCTCTACAAGTTTTAGAGCTTAACTTCCATATCAAAAGAGTGTTTATAAGAGTGATTCTCTTGTGTTTTTCAAAAATAATTTCTTAAGTTTTTCCTCCACAAATCTATCTTATTTTCTCATACAAACGTGAGCTTTACATTGCTATATTTATCCTCTAGGGATCATTTGTTGTGATAGTGTTTTGATGATCAAAGTGTAGAGATCACCAAGTTTTCGTCCTTGTATTTGAGGAGGCGAACTTGTGGGTTCTCGGTGTGTAGAATTCTTGAAGGATCTCATTGTAGAGGTGCGGCCTCGACAAGCAAGTGTGCTTGCGTATGTTGTTCTTGCGGGAACAAGTGAGGGGCTTGTGGGTCCAAGAGTTCTTGAGGGCGCTCATTGTAGGTCTTGCGGCACCGAGTGATCTTGCGGGATCGTTTTAGTGAAAATCCTTCATAGTGTTGAAGGCGAGAATGTAGAGCAGCTCGAATCTCGAAACAATTCTCCAATTGCAATTGCTCATCTGTCTCTCACTTGTGTTTATATATCTTGCATGCTTTTATTGTTCATCTCTATATGTTTGATATATCTTGTGCTCAATTGATATATATACTTGGGTTGTTTGTTTGCTCACACTTGTATTCAACCAAGAGAGGCATAATGGCATCTCAACTCCTAATTTAGAGGAGGTCTTGAGAAGATAGTCCAGAGTCTTCCACCGGAAATTCAGCTACACTCTTTGGTTATATGTTGTGTGTTAGCCTAATAGTTTTTAGGTTGCATAATTAGTTTTAATTCTGCATTATTGTGTATAAGATTAGCTTGTCACCTATTCACCCCATTTAGGTGATTTACAATTGGTATCAGAGCTTGGTGCTCTTAATTTGGGTCTAATAACCTTGAGTTAAAGATTCTCATTTTAGCTAATCATAATATTTGAACACACACTCATAGATTTCATGTCACCTAGATTGTTTGACATTCTCGACTTTCAAAATTGAAAAGTTAAGATGTCTATGTATCTTAAGGCCCTACATATTTATGTTTATCTTGTCACCATTAGGATTCATATTTTAATAATGGCAAGCATTTAGATGCTAATGCAGAGGCCATTCATGCTCTAAAGCTAACCCTAAGTGATGATTATCTATCTAGGGTTTCTAATCTTGATTCAGCTTTTGTAATATGAAACACTCTTATCTCTCTTGATGAACAAAAGCAATGTTACATGAGGAGTGACTCAGATGTATGAAGTGATGCTTCCAACATGTGCTACATGGTCCAAGGGGATGACCCCGTTGAGGTATATTCTAAATCTGAGCTAGAAGAAGATATTGACATGCCTTATGATGAGCTTGCATCTTTTTGTCAAAAACTTCTTAACAAATCCTTAAGAAATATGATTTGTTAAAAATTGAAAATGAAAAGTTGAAGAAAGAAAATAATTCTTTGTTAAATAAAAATGATTCTTCAAAATTAAGTATTATATCAAAAGAAAATAAATTTTTGAAAAACCAAGTTATTTTGGTGGGAAAGGAAAAGGAAATTGTTTTAAATGAAAATAAATCTTTAAAAAAGAAAATTATTTTAATTGAAAAAGAAAAGATTTGCATTTCTAAAAAGAAAAAGAATGTTGTTTCTCATGTTTCTTCTTCTAAGATTGAAAATGATATTTGTATTTTGAAGAAGAATATTAATTGTTTGGGCTCCACTTTGAGCCAATGTGCATTTAATCATAATAAATTAGAATCTATATTTCGCAAGAAATAAGTTCCACACATCCATGCACATACCCCAAGGCATACACATACACATCATGATCACACCCATTTTCATATGTATGCTAGAGTGTAAACATGCACACATTGCGACCGCAAAGGCCATCTTGCAAAATTTTGTTTTGATAGAGTAAATCATCTAAATTTTGCGAATAAAAATATTTGGGTTCCTTATAATACTAACTCCCATGGACCCAAAAAGAATATATGGGTATCAAAGTCTCCACCTCTTGTATTTGATGTAGGTGTGGGCTCTCACAAAACGTGAGAGGTTTGGTGCCTTGGTGGTGGATGCATTGGAGTTTGAAGTACACACCTATTTGATGCATCACTATCAAGAAAGTTTAGGTGGGAGGATCACCTTGATTTGGAGATATAGAGAATAGTTCATATGATTTGGTAACTATCTCTAACTCCCATTTTGTTTACATCATTTTAACATGTTTTTATTTTAAATGCTCATTATGTTAAATGCAATGTTAATTAGACATGTGATATACTTAAATAGTCTTTGAGATATACCCATGTCCATATGCATTCATATTTACCCATGTCCATATGCATTCATATTTTTATGTTATCATTTTAGTTTAGTTATTATATATATCCTAATTCTAAAACTTTTGCATTTACCGTAATGATCAAATTTTTTATTTTGTGCTTTATGTATTGATTACTTGTTTAAATATAAATTTCATTAAAACTTGTGTTTATACTTGTACAATTAGTGAGACACACTTGATTATTATGTTTTTGTATTTTATTGCTCATTACACATTACTTGTATTTATATAACCTAGTTTTAATGATTCTTACAATTTTACTTGTTTTCCCTATTTTCATACATGTTTTCATGTTTGCTTCATGTATATGTTAATTTTGTCCAAACTATAGCAATACATGACTATCCTAGAGTCAATTGCTTTCATGCAATATTCTTTTGTGGACTCGTTTATGTTTGGATATGTATGTATATTTTAGTTTTGACAAAATATATATTTACCTTGAAGTTTGTATAGTTTTGATAAAAAATTTAGTTTTGATGATTTTCACGTTTATGAAAAAGGATTTTCATTTATTGAGCTTCATTATCTTATCTCCATGATTATACTTATTACATGATTCTTATACACTCACATCTTTTAATTTACTCATGACTTTGTTTTCATGAGCTTATATATGAACTTTATAGATTTTGTGTCAACTCTTGTGTAATATACATATTTCGTGAGATATATGTTTGATTTCATATTTTAACGGATCTTTAACTAGTTTTCAAAAATTACTTTAAACTCGTTCATTATTCTTCAAGTTGATAGTGTTTTCAAATCATACTCAAATTATTTTCAACTCTTATTTTCAAAATCTCTATCTTCAAAGGGCGGTTGGTTGGGCAACCATGCCTTATGTGTCTTATTAAATATCTTTTTAACATGTGCATGATAAGGGTGGATGATATGAGTTATACACATGATTTTTATGTTATTTTATTTTTATATACTCATACTAGTTTTCTATATATGTATCATCAAATTTCAAGAGGTATTTCCTTTTTCATACATATATATGATTTATATTGTACTTATTTTACAATACTATATATTTTAATTTAAAGCACAAACTGTTTATGCTAAGCTTGACTTAATTCTAAATGTTAATTGGTATACTTTACAAGCTTATGCATTGATTTCAATTGGTATTTTTTTGGTATCAAAATGTACTTCATGTTTCACCTTCAATTGGTATCAAAATCTGCTATTGGTATCTTAAAAAGTATTATCAAATTTTTTAAAATTTTTTTTGAAATGTATTGCTTATATGTAAGGAGAGGTTAACATCTCCTTTATATATAGATTAATGTTGAGTGTATTTCATATATAGTAGAGCTTGATCTCTCTTCCTTATGTGGTACACGTGTATAGGGGGAGCTTAACATCTCCGTCTATATATTGTATATTATGCTTATATGGGTTAGAGTCGAGTCATCCCTTCTCCATGTAAAGCACGTATGCAGGGGGTTAATTTAACGTCTCTCTTCTTCACGAATATATATCGCAATACATCTTTCTTTTTTGTTTATCTTCACCCCTTTGTTGATGAGTTGACGAAAAGAAGGAGAAGAATTTAGAGAGTTTATATATACATGTTAATGATTTTTGTTTATGCATATATGTTTAGTTTATATTGCTTTCATGGAGTATCTTTATGTTTTATTGTTATACAGGAGTTAAGGGGAAGCTTCTATGAAGCTTGTCTTTAATCTATGCATAGATAACTCTATGAGTTTTGTCATCATCAAAAGGGGGAGATTATTGGCCCAAGAGCCCATCACTCTAGTTTTGATGATGATTAACTCCTATAGTTATAGTACTAATGATCTTGTGTTTAATAAGTTTCAGATATTTGATAAGGTCTTAGTTGGTGTTTAGGTTCAACAAAAGATTCGAAGTCAGGTTTTGAAGCTAGCACGTGTTAATTTAAGAGCTCGCGCTTCAAGATCGTATCATATACTCAAGAGAAATCTAGCTCTTTGGATCAAGGTTTGGACCAAGTCAAGATGGAGAAGATTTTCAAGAAAACTTGAGTCTATATTTGTAAGTGTTTAAGATTTTATTTTTAGATAAAATGTAAAAGGATAGATTAGTTGTGGATTGCTCAAGATCATTACACACACACACACACAAAAGATTTTAAAACATTTCATGTTAAATATTTGTAGTTTTTGAAAAATACCGTTTTAATTTTGAGTTTCAAAGAATATATCTTTTGGTTTCATGAATAGATTTCATCAAAATAAGTTTACTTAGTTTATATGTTTATTGGATTTCATCTATACACATTGATGGTTCAAATGTTTAGAAAAACTTATTTTGATATTTCTAATTCATAGTTTTGTTGGCCCAGAGGCCTTCCACTCTAGTTTTGATGATGATTAACTCATATAGTTATAGTTTACTAATAATCTTGTAATGTTTAGTTTCAGATATTTTATCAAGTTATTAATATGTGAAAGCTCCAACTAATGCTTCTTTCACATGGTGATTCAAGAGCCCGAGCGTCAAAGTTCATATCTAGCACTCGTTGGAGTCAAACTCGGTGGATCATGTTTGGATCGAGTTGACTTGGAGACGGAGCTCTACAAGAAGAGTTCGGTACAGTGTTTAGTTTATAGTTTAGATCCATTTGTTAAAGATTAGATAGTGTGGTATGCTCAGGTTCACAACACACACACTTGTTTAAGTTTCATGTTTTGGTTTTCGGTTTTGGTTTAACCGATCTTTGTTTTCATGAATAGATAGAATCAACAAGTTTACATGGTTTAATGTATATTAGATTTGTTCTATATACATATATGCTTCAACTATTTAAATAAACTTAGTTTGATAACCTATTCATGTATTTAGGTTTTGTATTTTAACAAAACTTGTTTTTGGATTTATTGTCAAAAACATTGATATATATCTTTATATGTATATTGGATTATATCCATATACTATATGCCTAAATGTTGTTTCAATATCATGTTTTTGAATTTGGAAGAGTTTTGGACAAAACGATTTTCCATTTCAAAAATCCTAGTTTTGGAAAATACGAGTTTTGATTTTCGGCAAAATTTCTAAGTTACAATAATGGTTCAAATAAGTTGAAATATGTGTGGAATTTTTTCACACATGTTTGTATTTCAAATAAAATACAAGAACATATTTTTGTGAATTTTTAAAGATTTTATGGGATTTAATTGGATAATAAAAATCAAGTTTCCAAGTCCTAAATTATCAGCCCTGCCAAGCTCTGGCGGTCGACCGGACGGTCGACCGGACTGGTTGACCGACGTACACAAGGTCATGCACGCTGACCAGTCACTTGGGCCGGTCGACCGAGCGGTCGACCGACTGCAAGTACCCCACTCTCGGGTGGGGCGGTCGACCGGACGATCGACCGTGAGGCTTGGCACGGTCGACCTCGCGATCGACCGGCCAGAGAGCAAGTGCTCTCTAGTTTTGGCACGGTCGACCGGGCGGTCGATCGGCAGGCTCAACGGTCACTTTTTTGACCATTGGCCGGTCGACCGACCGGTCGACCGGAAGGTCATTTCTGACCTTGTCAGCTGCCAACGGGCAAATTTTTATGGGGCCTATTTATACCCCATTTGAGAGAGATTTCTCTACAAGTTTTTAGAGAGAAAAATTCCTGATCTTCTTAAGTGTTTTAACACTTGTTTTTCAAAAGAGTTTTAGTTTTTAAAGATCAATCTTCATTGTTTTAAAAGTGTTTTGTTAATTCAAAGAAAATAGTCTTTTGGGAATTTGTTTTTTGATCTAAAAATTTATATCTATTTGGAGATTTTCCCAAGTGATTTTCTTTGTTAAAAACACTTTGTTTTTCACACTTGAGTCATATCTTGCTATCCTATCTATAGGATCTTTATTTTGTGGGAAAATTAGTTTGTGGTTGTGGAAACCACCAAGTTATAATCCCACCTACTTTGTGTTATCCCTCTTGTGTAGAGGTTGATTTTGGAGTGGTGGTTGGCTCCCTCTAGTGAGAGGTGGAGATTCTGTTTAGCTCACTCTAGTGAGAGGTACAGTTTGTGTTAGAATCCCTCAGGTGTGAGGTGATTGATTTGTATTGGATAAGTGCCTACCCCTCTTATGTGAGGTGGTGTTTGTATTGGTTGCCTCTGTGAGAGGTTGTATTCCGTTGAGAGAGGAGTTGTGTACTCCGGGTTGTATTGCCCCAAATCTTCAGTGGAGGTTCCCTGTGTAGGAGTCCTGTGTGGACAAGTTAGTGAATTGAAAATCCTTCTGTGTGAAGGTGAGGACGTAGAGCTGTGTGCTCGAACCTCAAAACATATCTCGGTGTTTACGTTTGATCCATTGGCTCTAACTCTCTCTTTACTTTGTGCATCTATTCTTACTGGCATATCATATATATTCTTGTGTTGTTTGTGTGTGCCTCACTTGTGTTTAACCACGAGAGCTTCATATAGCATCTCAACTCTTATTCAGAGGAATCAAGAGAAGTTAGTCCAGAGCCCTTCACCGGGAAATCGGCTATACTCGTTGGTTACATTAAGTGTTTTGCAATTAAGTTTTAAATTCTGCATTTTGTTCATTAGATAAGCCATACACCTATTCACCCCCCTCTAGGTGCACTTTCAAGTTTTAAGTTTTGTATTTATCAAAACTTTGTTTAGAGCTTATTGTCAAAAACAAGAATATTTCATCTTATATGTGTATTGGATCAAAAGTATTTTAATATCTTGTTTTTATATTTGAACAAGTTTTGAAAAAATAGTTTTTTCAATTTGAAGTTTGTTTTTGAAAAATACGGTTTTCAGTTTAAGGCTAAATTTCTATATCGCAAAAATAGTTCAATATGTTTGTAATATATATTGATTTTATCACACATATTTGTACTTCAAACTATTTTTATGAACTTATTTTTGTGGATTTTTATGAGATTTAAATAAAATTTTAGGGTTTTACAAATTAGATTTTTCATCTCTAAAACCCTGACCCAGGGCTTCTGGCGGTCGATCGACGGTCGACCGATATGCACAAAATGTGCATACTACCCTGGCTTGAAGGCTGGTCGATCGGGCGGTCGACTGATGGCTCTCTGGATCTGGCCCCGGTCGACCGACCAAGAGAGCAATGCTCTCTGGTCTTGCCTCGGTCGACTGACAGGTTAAGACCATGGTGCGGTCGACTGGGAGGTCGACGGGCAAACCCAACTGTCTAAAAAAATGACCGTTGGTCGGTCGACTGACAGGCCATCTGGCCCCTAACGGCTAGTTTTCTGCAGCCTATAAATTGGGCTGCTTTGGGCCAGTTTTGTATAAGATTTTAAGAGAAGTTTTGGAGCTAGTTATTTTCACCTTTAATAGAGCTTTCTCTACAAGTTTTAGAGCTTAACTTTCATATCAAAAGAGTGTTTACAAGAGTGATTCTCTTGTATTTTTCAAAAGCAATTTCTTGACTTTTTCCTCCACAAATCTATCTTGTTTTCTCACATAAACTTGAGCTTTCTATTGCTATATTAATCCTCTAGGGATTATTTGTTGTGAGGGTGTTTTGGTGATGAAAATGTAGAGATCACCAAGTTTCCATCCTTGTATTTAAGGAGGTGAACTTGTGGGTTCGCGGTGTATAGAGCTCTTGAGGGAGCTCATTGTAGAGGTGCGGTCTCAGCAAGCAAGTGTGCTTGTGTGTGTTGTTCTGCGAGAACAAGTGAGAGACTTAGGAGTCCAGGAGTTCTTGAGGGAGCTCGTTGTAGGTGTTGCGGCACCAAATGATCTTGCGAGATCATTTTTAGTGAAAATCCTTCATAGTGTTAAAGGCGGGGACGTAGAGCATGTGTGCTCGAACCTCGAAACAATTCTCCTATGTTTACGATTGCTCATCTCTCTCTTGCTCACTTGTGTTTATATATCTTACATGCTTTTATTATTTATCTCTATATGTTTGATATATCTTATGCTCAATTGATATATATGCTTGGGTTGTTTGTTTGCTCAGACTTGTATTCAACCAAAAGAGCCATAGTGGCACCTCAACTCTTAATCTAAAGGAATCTTGAGAAGATAGTTCAGAGCCCTTCACCGAGAATTCGGCTACACTCTTTAGTTCTACGTTATGTGATAGCCTAATAGTTTTTAGGTTGCATAATTAGTTTTAATTCCGCATTATTGTGCATAAGATTACCTTGTCACCTATTCACCCCCTTTAGGTGACTTACTGTCAGTACCTTGAAGACAATGAAATTAGACCAAGTATTGGAGTTCAAACATGGAGCTCAACACATGAGACGTTCTTTGATTAAAATGTGAGGCTCACATGAAGATCACATCTGGACTCCACACTTAAGAAAAATTTCTAAGTCTTGAGACTCAAACGGGAGTCTCACAAATGAGACCCACGTTCAGAAGTCTCAAAATGCGGAGTCCCCTGGACTCGTATTCAATTCGCAGATGTGAAGGTCGCGTTGATAAAATAAAAAAAATGCCAGGATCACTAGACCCGCGTTCTGTCATCAATGTGAGAACTTCTGTATAAATCAAGTGCGGACCAGTGAGATCCGCGTTGACTGTTCAACTTCAACAGAAGTTTTGAAACTTCAAAAAGAAGTTAAGAGACAGTATCTCTTCGTGTTCTTAATGGCAGAAGCCATTCTACTTACCAGAAATGGGGGCTTCCGGAGGAGAAGAACCACCCACGGTTGTCGGCGCAGCGACGGCGCTCGAAGAAGTAGCAGGTTGCTTAAGTTTTGGAGCCTTCTCAACGGTGAAAATTTTTGAAAAGATTTGAAAAAGCTGGAAACTTTATGGGTTCTGAGAAAGCTCGAGAGCTTTTGATTTTCAGATGCAGGTCTGATTGTAGGTGATAAACAGTCAAGTGAATTGATTGTTAAAAAACTCGGGTCTTTTATAGGCCTTTCAGTAGACAAGATATGCGGCTCTCAAGCTCAATCTGAGCCAGACACACGTCCAACGCGGCACTCACGCCCGCGTTTGGAAGCGTCCAATGCGATCATCGCATTTTAAACTAAGAGTCGTGTCCCAAAGATGCGTCTTAACATCAACTGAGAGTTGTGTCTCAAAACCGCATCTTAGCATCAACTGTGAGTTGCGTCTCAATACAAATTGAGGTTTGTGTCTTTATAACAACTGAATGTCGCATCTCAACTTCATTGAAGCTCGCATCTACATGGCGATCGCATCTATAATGGCCGTGTTCTCTCACATACAAGGAGTATGTCCCTGCTTCTGCAATAAGTTTGACAATACACTAGCAAAAGTAATTGACAACTCTATCAGTTCAATAGTACACAAATAAACAAACTAGAGCTCATGACAAGTGCTAGACTGAGTTTCTAAGACACTTGTGACGATCTTTTCTGGAGGCTTCAAGCAGCTCGACAGTACACTCATGAAAATCAGAATTCAGACAGGATCAAGCTCAGGGCATTTCAAAAAATTATCAGTCCAATCATGAGAGCCCAAAATCAACTGAAGTCCAAAATATTTCAAAATCTGTCCCAGTCAACTGTGGAGTGTCAAAAATTTTGAAGGGGGTTTGTAGGCTGTCTAAAAATCACTAAGGACAAGTTATCAGACTCGAACCTCACTTCAACTCGAAGGTCGCGTTTCAACTAAAATGCGGACCTCGCGTTCAAAAATAAATACAGACTTCAAATGCGGGTCTGAGGAACTCTGTGTCTTACACGGGTTTGAGCAACCTCGCGTCTTAATTTAAACGCAGTTCTGAGTAACTCCGCGTCTTACGCGGGTCTGAGTAACCTCACATCTTACTTCAAACGAGGGTCTAGGTAACTCCGCGTCTCATGCGGGTCTGAGCAATCTCGCGTCTAACTTCAAATACGGTCTGTGTAACTCCACGTCCCACTTCAAGCGCATATCTGAGCAACTCCATGTTCTAACTGAGATGTCCACATCTACAACAAACAATGCGAGGTTCACGTCCACCGCGAGACCCTCATTTCTATTATAATTGACCCCCATTACTGGGTGAATTAACTCCCCATGTAATGGGGGAGTTAATCTCCATTATGGAGAGATTTTAGGGGACAATTATACCCCTATGACTCCCTATAAATTGCCTGAGGAACTATAAAGAGAGGAGGACTTTTTTTTGGGAGAGAACTCTTTTTAGCAGAGAAGAGAAATAGAAACTTTTAAAGATTGAGAGCTGAGAATTCTCAAGCTAAAAAGCTTCTTGCTTCCCTTTTGCTTGTTCAGAAGTCTAGAGAGAGGAGAAAAAGAGTAATAAGTAGACTCTAAACACTTAGTGTGTTAAAAATAGAGCTTCTCCTGATTGATCTTTGAGACATTCCGTAGAGAAGCTTGTCATTCTGCCGGTCAATAGAGAACAAGAATCACTCTCCATCACCACACAAAGAACACAGTTGTAACACCCCGCTCCCCGAATACGTACTTAGTTGCGTATTCAGATTCTTTGATCGTATTTTTGATTTACTTCCTGTATTTGTTTTGTATTATGAATTATTCATATGATCGTGTTGCCTTGGATTCGGATTTGTGAACTCGGAGTCAGCCCTAGTCTGAACCGGGGACTCGATCCTAGTAGACTTCTCAATTTGATCTTTTTGTTATTCCAAATTGACCGATTTCAGTTTTAAATACTGTTTTCCAATATTTTGGATTTTCTATGATTTTCTGGAATTTTCCTGAATTAAGTTGAAATTCTTCAAAACCGGTGTCGACCAGTACCGCTGACCGATTCTCGGATTTTTAATTTAAAAAAGGAGTTGAACTTTAACAAACGGCTTTCCAGTAACTTCTTAAAATCACATTTTCTATCTAAATACTTTTTCTGAGAATTTTCTAAATTTATCAAAATTTCACTGGATTGGGTGTTGGCCAGTATCACTGGTTGATTCCAGGAATTTTAATTTACAATTGGAATCAAATTTCTAGATTCTTCTTTCATATTACTTCTTAGAATTATATTTTCTTCTTTCCGACATTTTCTGGGATTTTTCAGATTTTATCAAAATCTGGCCGACCCGGTGTAGACCGGTATTGACGGTCGACCTTATGATTTTTATTTTGAAAATGAGATTGAATTCCTGAAAACCGATTTTACCAAAAATCTTTTTATAATATTTATTATTTTTGAGAATTTTTGGGAAGCTTTTCAAGTTACTTTATTTTTGGGACTTTTCCGGAGTTTTCGGTATTTTCCCAGATACCGGAACAGTATCCAGATATTTTCCCACTTTTTCTCTCTCCTCGCCAAACGCGAGCTTCACTCCTGGGATTTTGCATTTTATGCGAAGATCCTCTCCATGCTGCATTTAATGCACTTCAGATCAACTCCCATCAAGTCATCATGACTTTTGTCCTTTTGTTGAAACGCAGCTTTCGCTTTTCCCTGAAACGCGGCTTTAATTCCCGCGTTTAGCCCATTTTGGCCTAAACGCAAGAATGTGGGCTGCGTTTTGGAGTGGGAAACGCAAGATCCTCTTGTGTGTCCTTTTGATTTGAAAAGTCAACATTATATTATAATATTTTCTTACACCTTTATATAACCACCCCATCTTTCCTCCTTCTCTCTCCTTCATTATTTTGTTCTCCTCCTCTCTTCCAACAGAGAGCCATGGCTGCAAACAACCAGCAGCCAAAGACTTCCTTCTCCCTCCTTTGGCCACCCATTTCTCCATCATTTCTCCACCATTTTCACCCCAAATTCCACCACCTCTTCCTCCTCCATCTCCTCCTCCATTTCACCAACAACTAACAACCACAACACCCCCTCCACCATCTTCTTCTTCCTCATTTCTCCACCATGAACCTCTTTAGGCTCCAAAGTTTCATCACCCTCTCCACCACCATATGCTCCACCGTAGCCACCACCAAGTATACCACCTTCACCTCCTCGGCGAGCTCTTTCATTCTAGCCAACTCATCGCTCCCCGCAACATCGTTCGCAAAATCTCATTTTTGGCAAGTAAACTAGACTTGCACCATCGACTTTCATCTCTTGTGAATACCGGCCTCACCTTTTGGTTTGGGGCCGCGTTCTTCTCCGTTGGCGCGACGCAAAGGGCCGGTACCCTCCTTTTGGATTGGGGCCGAACTTCCCTTTGCTGGACGCAGTAAGGATCATCTCGGGCGAGTGCTTTTCCTCACCAAAGACTTGGTTAACTTGTATTTGCATATCAACAAACCATAACTCTCAAAGTTAGTTCTGCTCACTGTTTTACAATATTAGTCGACTTGACCAAATCATAAGTCGACTAATCCCTTTGAAACGCACCCTTATTTCTGAAAACGCAACTTTGTAGTCGACTACCCTTATCGCCCCTAGTCGACTAACTTTTCTTCTGAAGACGCGGTTCTTTGAGACGCGGACTTTATCAAGTCGACTATCCATTGTTCCAGTCGACTAACGCAGCTCCCTTGAGACGCAGTCCTTTGAGACGCGACCTTGACTAGTCGACTACCCACAACTTCCAAGTCGACTAACCTTTCTGCCTGAGACGCGGCTCTCTCAATCGCAGCTCTATTAGTCGACTGGGCCCTCTTCTATAGTCGACTAACTCCTTTATTAGTCAACTACATGTTTCTCCCTAGTCGACTAAGTCTGGCTGTTTGTTGTAGCTAATTCCTTTCTTGATTATGGATCTTATCCTCGAGTCATGCATTATATATGATTATTACATGACTTGTCACTTGACAAATACCACCTTCCCTTCTCTCTGGTTGTTTCCTAACGCGGACCCCATGCCCATGTCTGTGATCTTCTTGTGTTAACGCGACGCAGCACCCGCATCCGCGTCCGCGTTCTCCTCGCGTCCTGTTTTGAACACGGGTCTCGAACCCCGCGTTTGCGGTGCCTTCACGACGCGACTCCCGCGTCTGTGATTCCCGCGTCTGCTATTCCTGCGACGCGACTCCCGTGTCTCACTCTTAAAACTCGCGTTCCTATGCACACTCCTTCTCTCCCTGTACACTCTCTCTCTATCACTTTCTCTCTAACGCACTGACGCGTTAATTTCCTAGATTCCGGATATCAGAGATTTCACTAAGATTTAGGCGAGTGATCTCGCTATCTTCTTGCCTTACTATTTTATTGGTTATGCGAGTGTTCTCGCTTTCCCCTTTGACTTTCCTATTTTATCGGTCGACTTGTATTATTCATGACTTATGCTGTTTGGAACTAACGCCTTCTTTGATTGTGTTCAACTATTATTCTATTACTTGACAAACTTGATATGTTAATATTTGACATGCTTTTGCTTGATACTTACCATCTGCATGCTAATACTTATCACCTGTTTATATTACTTGACAACTGTTGTGCCATCACCTGACACCCGACTTGCTACTTGACACTGGCTTCTGATTATAACATGACTTGTTATCTGCTATGCCATGACTTGCCACCGGACTAATATCAATCTCTTGACATGACTGGTTACCTGCCAAATATCATCCTCTTGTCATGCCATCACTTGACACCCAGCATGATATACCTGACTCTCATGCTTATCACGATAACGGGAATGATGACTTGACATCTTGATAGTACAACTGTACTCCTGTTACGCATCTTGATACATTATAGTACGAACCAGTACTCCTGATATACAAGTATTCCTGATATTCCTGACTTGTTCTTGCTCATTCCCAGAATCTGATAATCATCTAATAATTCATAAAACTGGACAACTTGCATCGGGTCGGGGGAAACTTGTGGCTATCAATATGTGTTCGTGTTTACAGTGGTATTAGGCACGTTGTGCAACTAAAACTTTCGATCTGACCTGTGGGCCTCCAGGCGACCGAGGGGAGTGCTGGCTCCCTCCTTCCTGGTACCATCATGATAAGGGCATACATAAGTCCCTCCTGTTAGCCTTGCGGCAGGTTCCGTCACCAAGCAACGGAACAATCCTGGGCCGTGGTCCCGGGTATGTACGGGACCCACTGTAAACATAGTTCGTTGATACCCCCGCTGGTTTCCAATAACAACCTTGCTTTACTCGGATATGGATCTATGTGTGCTGGGACGCTAGTTCACATAGCTAGATATCAGGGTAAGACGAGTAATAATAAGTGTCAAGATAATAACCGGCTCTTTAAGTTGTAAGTAGAGGTATGTGGAATGGGACGCATACTGAAGCCTGTAGCTTAAACGGCTATGAATCTGTGATATGCCTTACTATATTTGCTTGTCCGGGATTTTACTTCGGATTTCTGGTTTTATGAGTATTATCGTATTAACTGCTCATACTCTGCTTTATCCCTTGTATCCACCTGCCTCCTGCTCATTATCTTATCATGCCCTGAGTACAGTCGGGTTGTATGTGCTTGGATTATGGTGACATAAGATAAGGGTATATAGATGAGGGTTTCCTTGTTTGGATTATTCCTTCGACGTACTAGTCTTATGGAGCCGTGATCTGAAACCATACAATCAGATTTGCTCGTCCTCGGCTTTATTTGATTTATCGCTTTACTTATACTTACCCTTGCTCGCCACTTGGCTTTTGCTTCACCACTCGCCTGGGGAGTTTCATCTGACTCCCCTGGATCCTCATGTCCAGGTCATGGAGCTTGGAGCGTGTGGATTCTCCCAGTTGCTGATCAGAGTGGCACAACGGTAGCGTGGATCTTCAGCAGCCCGTTCAGAGCCTTATCCTTCCAGGCCCCCTGTGTGCCTCTCGAGTTTTCCTTTTTGTAAACTCGTGAGTGCCCTTGTACTATTCATTCTTGTATATCTCCTTGTAATCTCGCAATTGCGCATATCAGTGATGTAATATTCATGTAATATTGGATCACCTCTGGTGATAACTTTGTAATTGTACTCATATGTTGGAATGTATAATGCACCACTTGCTTCCGTACTCTGATTCTTGCCTGTACTGATGCTTAGCGTATATACGTGAGGGTATTTCTGACCTGCGTATATACGTTGCAGTAACGTCTCCGTACCCGCAGGATCGGGGCGTTACAAGTTGGTATCAGAGCTTAGGCTCTCACCTCCTCAGTACGACCAGTCGGCAAATTATTGGTAAAGAAATTTGCAACCGGAATGCATGAGTCTTGGTTATACAATCCAACTACAAGTACAAAGTTATCCATTCTCTCTTGATAATCTTGTCCTTGAATTCTGAAGTTTCCCTATCCTTTCATACTTCGGTTTCTCATTATTCCTAGACCAACTTGGACATGAAAAGATGGGGAAATCATAACGGTTCTGGTTCTTCCTAGGGTAACCCTAACGGAGAAAATCTTGATTTGAGACTATTTCTGCAAAATATGATGAGACACGATCAAGTACAGATGAAGGTCCTGCACCAAGGATCATTGGTTGCACTCCGGGAACAGAAGCCAGGCGACATGTTGGATTTCAGGAAATTACAGCCGGCAATCTTTTCAAGCATGGAGAAGCCCTGGATGTATAGCAGTGGTCAGTAAACCTGATGGATCTTCTAAGTCAACTTGGGTCCCTGACGAGAACTAGGTGAAAATGATCAAGATTCAGTTAAAAGATGTAGCCTGGATGTAGTAGTTGGCGGAAGCAGCGAGACTGGGAAAGCCCAACACTTGGGACTAGTTCTCGAAGGATTTCTATAGGAAGATTCTTCTCTGTAATAGCCCAGGAAGAAATGAAAGAATGATTCATCAGATTGCAGTAAGGAGATTGAATAGTAAATATGTACACTGCAAAATTCCTAAGGTATAGTCGGTCAGTGTCTTACATAGTGGCCGACAAGGAAAACTGAGCAAGCAATATTTTAGTAAGAAATGAAGATGAAGAGCAGGATGTTTCTTATCCCCAAGCAGCCCAAGGAGTATTTTCAAGTTCTTTTGTCATCATCCGGGAAGTAGAATGGACCCAGAGAAGGAAGATTAGGATGGGGTGTAGATGAAGTTGGTGAAGAGACCCTCTTAATTGATGGAAGTAAAGGCTCAAACAGGCCTCTGGATGCCCTACTAGCTAAGTCATCCCTCCAACCTTGCCCTTAACATATGATATGCGGATATTGTCTGAAGCCGGGCACCTACAATACAACCACCAGAAAGGTTATGAATTATGTCATACACGGGTTCAGAGATTAGTTGAAAAGTGATTGCCTGCTCAAGGAGACAGAGAACATCGCACCAATCAGATCAACTCATCCAGTATCACCGTTGTGAGAGAATCCAAGACCTACTGGCAGAATAACCTCGCCTCATCCCCAGCATCCTGCATGGAGTCATACACAAAAGAGACCAAGAGTTAGGACACATGGTAGAAGGAGGCAAGCATATAATCTGACTGAAGAGGAAGTCAGGATGCTCAATATGATGAAGTGAGAACAGGAAGGATGCTTAATATCTGAAGGAGGAACCCGGTACTGACCGTAACTATTTATCCCCATTTTTTTAGCATGTCCGGGAGTTGGTAAACTTCTCTATATCATATCCTTCTCATTGCACTATCATCACCAATCTTAGTCCGTCCTATCTCTCTCCCTATTTCATGATTCTTATCTCTTCTATTTTTGCTATTCTGATTTTTTGATCTTTATGCCAACATAAGATATGTATAGACTAGTGAGATAATAGCAGGGCAGATGTAGTCACTCTCATTATGTTCTGGCATTCCTCGACTCTGGTATATCACATTGTCTTATACTGGGCAGATCTTCGGCCTGGCATTATATTCTTGTATTTATGGATGCATCATGGGAGACCAGTACATCAAGTGGGCTAGTCATCGCTTATATAATCAGATAGACTGTATCATTACATGAGGAGTGTCAGTATATAACAGTATTTTAGAATCAGGACTTCTGGCAGTCTTTATTGATTTGGTGGACCAAAGGCTCCGCTAGCCTCGTCGAGCGAGGGTCGTGTTCTAGTTACCCGTGAACCTAAACAGGTGTGAGCTTCGCTGCACCCTGGTACCTAGCATATAGTGTTGTGTTACGCGCTGGCTTCGCCGCGTGAGCTTCGCCATATGCGAGCCTCGTAGAGCGTTAGCTTCGCTGCACCCTAATGCTTAACACCTGAGCTGTGCTACGCGATAGCCTCACCTAGGCTTGTTTGGCCCGTGACTAGTTCCTTCAGTGCTTAGCACTCTAGCCGTTCCTCGGATTTCTTCTGCCTAGCGTGCTTTCATGGATCCGCGGAACAAGGTTTTATCGCTGTATCTGAGCTATCGCCATGATCCTTGTCAATGATCCATTCCACCAATCTTGCAGGACTCAGATTATCTTCTACATGTTCCATCTGCAGTCGGGTTACCATTCGGAAGTCAGTATTCAGAATTCTTTAGGGTCATCCTATATTCTTGGTTATGTCTTTCAGAGTTAACAACGCCCAGTATGCAGAAATTCTTAATTATTGGTCTTCTTGGTTCATGCTCAGTATTATCAGAGTTTTCTTTACCTAGGATATTCTGGTCTATACTCGGGGAATTATTATGTATGCCGCCATCAGAAATTCTACTGCAGACTCTTTATCAATGACAACATCATGCCATGCAGGGTTTTGTATGATATTACGGATTTCAGCAATACGGATTTCTATGGATTTCATCAGCTTTGGTTCATAGTCTGATCGAAGTATTATTGATTATCTCTCCAAGTCAGCTCACTTTATATTATTCAAAATGGGTTAGTCTTTTGAAGTTCTGGCAGTGTTCTTTTATAAGTAGACATCAGAGCAGTACTTTTATGGCACCGTCAGAGGTTGGATGTATACGGCAGAAGTGCAGAGATGCTTTAGTCCTGAGTTAGTTGTTCAGTCGATTTGGGGAGAACAGCTCATAGTTATCCATATCTTGATTGGCATAATCCTCATTCCTATCTTTTTGTGTTCATTTCACCCCTTATCGAAATTGCGAGGACGCATTTTTTGTAAGGTGGATGGAGTGTAACACCCCGCTCCCCGAATACGTACTTAGTTGCGTATTCAGATTCTTTGATCGTATTTTTGATTTACTTCCTGTATTTGTTTTGTATTATGAATTATTCATATGATCGTATTGCCTTGGATTCGGATTTGTGAACTCGGAGTCAGCCCTAGTCTGAACCGGGGACTCGATCCTAGTAGACTTCTCAATTTGATCTTTTTGTTATTCCAAATTGACCGATTTCAGTTTTAAATACTGTTTTCAAATATTTTGGATTTTCTATGATTTTCTGGAATTTTCCTGAATTAAGTTAAAATTCTTCAAAACCCGGTGTCGACCAGTACCGCTGACCGATTCTCAGATTTTTAATTTATAAACGGAGTTGAACTTTAAGAAACGGCTTTCCAGTAACTTCTTAAAATCACATTTTCTATCTAAATACTTTTTCTGAGAATTTTCTAAATTTATCAAAATTTCACTGGATTGGGTGTCGGCCAGTATCACTGGTTGATTCCAGAAATTTTAATTTACAATTGGAATCAAATTTCTAGATTCTGCTTTCATATTACTTCTTAAAATTATATTTTCTTCTTTCCGACATTTTCTGAGATTTTTCAGATTTTATCAAAATCTGGCCGACCCGGTGTAGACCGGTATTGACGGTCGACCTTATGATTTTTATTTTGAAAATGAGATTGAATTCCTGAAAACCGATTTCACCAAAAATCTTTTTATAATATTTATTATTTTTGAGAATTTTTGGGAAGCTTTTCAAGTTACTTTATTTTTGGGACTTTTCCGGAGTTTTCGGTGTTTTCCCAGATACCGGAACAGTATCCAGATATTTTCCCACTTTTTCTCTCTCCTCGCCAAACGCGAGCTTCACTCCTGGGATTTTGCATTTTATGCGAAGATCCTCTCCATGCTGCATTTAATGCACTTCAGATCAACTCCCATCAAGTCATCATGACTTTGTCCTTTTGTTGAAACGCAGCTTTCGCTTTTCCCTGAAACGCGGCTTTAATTCCCGCGTTTAGCCCATTTTGGCCTAAACGCAAGAATGTGGGCTGCGTTTTGGAGTGGGAAACGCAAGATCCTCTTGTGTGTCCTTTTGATTTGAAAAGTCAACATTATATTATAATATTTTCTTACACCTTTATATAACCACCCATCTTTCCTCCTTCTCTCTCCTTCATTATTTTGTTCTCCTCCTCTCTTCCAACAGAGAGCCATGGCTGCCAACAACCAGCAGCCAAAGACTTCCTTCTCCCTCCTTTGGCCACCCATTTCTCCATCATTTCTCCACCATTTTCACCCCAATTCCACCACCTCTTCCTCCTCCATCTCCTCCTCCATTTCACCAACAACTAACAACCACAACACCCCCTCCACCATCTTCTTCTTCCTCATTTCTCCACCATGAACCTCTTTAGGCTTCAAAGTTTCACCACCCTCTCCACCACCATATGCTCCACCGTAGCCACCACCAAGTATACCACCTTCACCTCCTCGGCGAGCTCTTTCATTCTAGCCAACTCATCGCTCCCCGCAACATCGTTCGCAAAATCTCATTTTTGGCAAGTAAACTAGACTTGCACCATCGACTTTCATCTCTTGTGAATACCGGCCTCACCTTTTGATTGGGGCCGCGTTCTTCTCCGTTGGCGCGACGCAAAGGGCCGGTACCCTCCTTTTGGATTGGGGCCGAACTTCCCTTTGCTGGACGCAGCAAGGATCATCTCGGGCGAGTGCTTTTCCTCGCCAAAGACTTGGTTAACTTGTATTTGCATATCAACAAACCATAACTCTCAAAGTTAGTTCTGCTCACTGTTTTACAATATTAGTCGACTTGACCAAATCATAAGTCGACTAATCCCTTTGAAACGCACCCTTATTTCTGAAAACGCAACTTTTGTAGTCGACTACCCTTATCGCCCCTAGTCGACTAACTTTTCTTCTGAAGACGCGGTTCTTTGAGACGCGGACTTTATCAAGTCGACTATCCATTGTTCCCAGTCGACTAACGCAGCTCCCTTGAGACGCAGTCCTTTGAGACGCGACCTTGACTAGTCGACTACCCACAACTTCCAAGTCGACTAACCTTTCTGCCTGAGACGCGGCTCTCTCAATCGCAGCTCTATTAGTCGACTGGGCCCTCTTCTATAGTCGACTAACTCCTTTATTAGTCGACTACATGTTTCTCCCTAGTCGACTAAGTCTGGCTGTTTGTTGTAGCTAATTCCTTTCTTGATTATGGATCTTATCCTCGAGTCATGCATTATATATGATTATTACATGACTTGTCACTTGACAAATACCACCTTCCCTTCTCTCTGGTTGTTTCCTAACGCGGACCCCATGCCCATGTCTGTGATCTTCTTGTGTTAACGCGACGCAGCACCCGCATCCGCGTCCGCGTTCTCCTCGCGTCCTGTTTTGAACACGGGTCTCGAACCCCGCGTTTGCGGTGCCTTCACGACGCGACTCCCGCGTCTGTGATTCCCGCGTCTGCTATTCCTGCGACGCGACTCCCGCGTCTCACTCTTAAAACTCGCGTTCCTATGCACACTCCTTCTCTCCCTGTACACTCTCTCTCTATCACTTTCTCTCTAACGCACTGACGCGTTAATTTCCTAGATTCCAGATATCAGAGATTTCACTAAGATTTAGGCGAGTGATCTCGCTATCTTCTTGCCTTACTATTTTATTGGTTATGCGAGTGTTCTCGCTTTCCCCTTTGACTTTCCTATTTTATCGGTCGACTTGTATTATTCATGACTTATGCTGTTTGGAACTAACGCCTTCTTTGATTGTGTTCAACTATTATTCTATTACTTGACAAACTTGATATGTTAATATTTGACATGCTTTTGCTTGATACTTACCATCTGCATGCTAATACTTATCACCTGTTTATATTACTTGACAACTGTTGTGCCATCACCTGACACCCGACTTGCTACTTGACACTGGCTTCTGATTATAACATGACTTGTTATCTGCTATGCCATGACTTGCCACCGGACTAATATCAATCTCTTGACATGACTGGTTACCTGCCAAATATCATCCTCTCGTCATGCTATCACTTGACACCCAGCATGATATACCTGACTCTCATGCTTATCACGATAACGGGAATGATGACTTGACATCTTGATAGTATAACTGTACTCCTGTTACGCATCTTGATACATTATAGTACGAACCAGTACTCCTGATATACAAGTATTCCTGATATTCCTGACTTGTTCTTGCTCATTCCCGGAATCTGATAATCATCTAATAATTCATAAAACTGGACAACTTGTATCGGGTCGGGGGAAACTTGCGGCTATCAATATGTGTTCGTGTTTACAGTGGTATTAGGCATGTTGTGCAACTAAAACTTCCGGTCTGACCTGTGGGCCTCCAGGCGACCGAGGGGAGTGCTGGCTCCCTCCTTCCTGGTACCATCATGATAAGGGCATACATAAGTCCCTCCTGTTAGCCTTGCGGCAGGTTCCGTCACCAAGCAACGGAACAATCCTGGGCCGTGGTCCCGGGTATGTACGGGACCCACTGTAAACATAGTTCGTTGATACCCCCGCTGGTTTCCAATAACAACCTTGCTTTACTCGGATATGGATCTATGTGTGCTGGGACGCTAGTTCACATAGCTAGATATCAGGGTAAGACGAGTAATAATAAGTGTCAAGATAATAACCGGCTCTTTAAGTTGTAAGTAGAGGTATGTGGAATGGGACGCATACTGAAGCCTGCAGCTTAAACGGCTATGAATCTGTGATATGCCTTACTATATTTGCTTGTCCGGGGTTTTACTTCGGATTTCCGATTTTATGAGTATTATCGTATTAACTGCTCATACTCTGCTTTATCCCTTGTATCCACCTGCCTCCTGCTCATTATCTTATCATGCCCTGAGTACAGTCGGGTTGTATGTGCTTGGATTATGGTGACATAAGATAAGGGTATATAGATGAGGGTTTCCTTGTTTGGATTATTCCTTCGACGTACTAGTCTTATGGAGCCGTGATCTGAAACCATACAATCAGATTGCTCGTCCTCGGCTTTATTTGATTTATCGCTTTACTTATACTTACCCTTGCTCGCCACTTGGCTTTTGCTTCACCACTCGCCTGGGGAGTTTCATCTGACTCCCCTGGATCCTCATGTCCAGGTCATGGAGCTTGGAGCGTGTGGATTCTCCCAGTTGCTGATCAGAGTGGCGCAGCGGTAGCGTGGATCTTCAGCAGCCCGTTCAGAGCCTTATCCTTCCAGGCCCCCTGTGTGCCTCTCGAGTTTTCTTTTTGTAAACTCGTGAGTGCCCTTGTACTATTCATTCTTGTATATCTCCTTGTAATCTCGCAATTGCGCATATCAGTGATGTAATATTCATGTAATATTGGATCACCTCTGGTGATAACTTTGTAATTGTACTCATATGTTGGAATGTATAATGCACCACTTGCTTCCGTACTCTGATTCTTGCCTGTACTGATGCTTAGCGTATATACGTGAGGGTATTTCTGACCTGCGTATATACGTTGTAGTAACGTCTCCGTACCCGCAGGATCGGGGCGTTACAACAGTCTTAAACAAACCCCTCTTTTCTAATCGGAATCATTCTATTGTAATTTTTCATTTACTCAAAAAATTTTACTTCACACTATATTTTTCCGACCAAACATTTTTGTTATGAGAGCGACTTCAGGATCATTATTTGAAGAAGTTGTTGGCGAATCACTTTATTTTGAAGCAGCATCTCTTTTTTCTCTGAATGCATGAAGGTACACCTATGAAGTCTTATATTGCAGAGTTTACCTCTATTATTAATGAGTTAAATAAGGTAGAGGCTAAGATAGAAGATGAGAATCAAGCACTTTTATTACTGTGTTTTTACTTTCTTCATACAGGAGCTTTACGGAAGCTATTATTTATGGAGGCAAATCAACTATTAATGTCAATAAGATCAAGGAGTATCTGCTCAATAAGGATAAAATTGACAAGCAGTTGATAGGAGATTCTCATCACAGTGATTCCAGACAAGCACACTTTACTAAGGAGAAGAGTAATGATAGAAGTTCCATCAGTAACCCAAAACACAAGAGTTTAGTGTGCAACTGGTCTCACAAGAAGGGGCACATTAGAGCTAATTATTGGACTCGCAAGAATAAATAATAAGATGCTAATGTTACTGAACTGACTGAAGAGGATGAAAATAAGTATAATATTCTATCTGTTATAGACTATTCGTTCGGTAACAAAGATTAATGGATTATTGACTTACACTAGCAAAAGTAATTGACAACTTTATCAGTTCAATAGTACACCAATAAACAAACCAGAGCTCATGACAAGTGCTAGACTGAGTTTCTAAGACACTTGTGACGATTTTTTCTGGAGGCTTCAAGCAGCTCGACAGTACACTCATGAAAATCAGAATTCAGACAGGATCAAGCTCAGGGCATCTCAAAGAATTATCAGTCCGATCATGAGAGCCCAAAATTAACTGAAGTCCAAAATATTTTGAAATCCGTCCCAGTCAACCGCGGAGTGTCAAAAACTTTGGAGGGGGTTCTGTAGGCTGTCTAAAAATCACTAAGGACAAGTCATCAGACGCGAACCTCACTTCAACTTGAAGGTCGCGTTTCAACTAAAATGCGGACCTCGCGTTCAAAAACAAACGCAGACTTCAAATGTGGGTCTGAGGAACTTTGTGTCTTACACGGGCTTGAGCAACCTCGCGTCTTAATTTAAACACAGTTCTGAGTAACTCCGCGTCTTATGCGGGTCTGAGTAACCTTACGTCTTACTTCAAATGCGGGTCTGAGTAACTCCGCGTCTCATGCGGGTCTGAGCAATCTCGCGTCTAACTTTAAATACGGTCTGTGTAACTCCACGTCCCACTTCAAGCGCAGATCTGAGCAACTCCATGTTCTAACTGAGATGTCCACATCTACAACAAACAACGCAAGGTTCGCGTCCACCGCGAGACCCTCATTTCTGTTATAATGACCCCATTACTGGGTGAATTAACTCTCCATGTAATGGGGGAGTTAATCCCCATTATGGAGAGATTTTAGGGGACAATTATACCCCTATGACTCCCTATAAATTGCCTGATGAACTATAAAAGGGGACATTTTTTTGGGAGAGAACTTTTTTTAACAGAGAAGAGAAATAGAAACTTTTAAAGATTGAGAGCTGAGAATTCTCAAGCTAAAAAGCTTCTTACTTTTCTTTTGCTTGTTCACAAGTCTAAAGAGAGGAGAAAAAGAGTAATCAATAGACTCTAAACACTTAGTGTGTTAAAAAACAGAGCTCCTCCTGATTGATCTTTGAGACATTCCGTAGAGAAGCTTGTCATTCTGCCGGTCAATAGAGAACAAGAATCACTCTCCATCACCACACGAAGAATCCAACCTTAAACAAACTCCTCTTTTCTAATCGAAATCATTCCGTTGTAATTTTTCATCTACTCAAAAAATTTTACTTCGCACTATATTTTTTCGACCAAACATCTTTGTTATGAGAGCGACTTCAGGATCATTATTTGAAGAAGTTATTGGCGAATCGGTTTATTTTGAAGCAGCATCTCTTTTTTCTCTGCATGCATGAAGGTACACCTATGAAGTCTCATATTACAGAGTTTACCTCTATTATTAATAAGTTAAATAAGGTAGAGGCTAAGATAAAAGATGAGAATCAAGCACTTTTATTACTGTATTTTTTACTTTCTTCATACAGGAGCTTTAGGGAAGCTATCATCTATGGAGGCAAATCAACTATTAATATCAATAAGATCAAGGAGTATCTGCTCAATAAGGACAAAATTGACAAGCAGTTGATAGGAGATTCTCATCACGGTGATTCCAGACAAGCACACTTTACTAAGGAGAAGAGTAATGATAGAAGTTCCATCAGTAACCCAAAACACAAGAGTTTAGTGTGCAATTGGTCTCACAAGAAGGGGCACATTAGAGCTGATTATTGGACTCACAAGAATAAACAACAAGATGCTAATGTTACTGAACTGACTGAAGAGGATGAAAATAAGTGTAATATTCTATCTGTTATAGACTATTCAATCGATAACAAAGATTAATGGATTATTGACTTTGAATGTTCACAACATATCAATTTCAATTGGAAGATGTTCTCCTCATATACTTTGATTCAAGGGGAGAAGTCTTCATGAAAAATTCTGCTACGAGCAAGGTGATTGGCGAAGGAATAGTCTAATTTCATTCTCATGATGAATGCATCACTACACTACAAGGCGTTCATCATGTTCCCGAATTAAGGTACAATCTCATATCTCTTGGAGTCCTACATGGAGAAGGGTTCCATTTCAGTTCTGAACGTGATCTTATGGTTTTCAAAGATGCCAAGTGAAGTTTCAGGCCGAGCGTGTCGGTGCTTACATGTTGCGAATTCAGCGGTTACAGTCGGTGGGTTGCAGTTATCCTCAGCTTCAAGATCGGAGGTTGTTGAATAATCGAAAACTACGATAGTTTCGAGCTCGGATGTTCAGTTTTACCCTGAAGGTAGATTGGGATTACGCGGCGCCAGCGCACAACAAGAAAGTCTAGATCATTACTCTTATGGTAAAGCAAATTCTCACAAATTCTGCATGGATCAAAAAGGTTGTTAGGGGATCAAGTTCATGTCAGGCCTGAACTTATTCAATCTAATCAAGTTGTGAATCCCATGAGGGGGTTATGGAGAAGAGAGAGTAAGATAGAGATGAAGTCAAGAGTTATTCAATTGTGCATTGATGTGAGCACATGGAGCATGGTGGCTATTCTCAGATTTGGATGTATTCAACTCAAGAGGGAGATTGCTAGGATTATGACTGGACTATGTTGTAAAGGTAGAAGAAGCTTCAAAGAGTAAGAACAAATAAGTTTGCACAGTTAGTTCATAGGCTAGTCGACTAATAGTATCTCAAGAGTCGACTAATGACACAAACAAAAAGTGGGGACATCTCAATAGTCGACTGTATAATAACTAAAGAGTAGAATTAGTCAAATAATAATTTGAATTAGTCGACTAATGGCATTGTTAGCAGTTTTCTTTTGCGGTTTTGATTGCAGTTTGAGTTGAACTCAAGTTTTCTTCTTTTCTGAGACGGTGTTTTTCGTATTGCTGGAGTTTATATAGCACTAGGATGATCCTATGGTCTATAACTAAACCCCTTGGGGGTGCATTCAAAGATGTAGAGAACAAAAGAAAAAGTGAGATTTGTGAGAGAAGTTTTAACCACAAGGGTTTGCTGCTCTAGGAGGCCATCAAAGGATTTGTAATCTTCTTAGTGAGAGGTGTGAGTGTTTCTTATTGTACTCCCTCAAAGTTTAATAAATTCCCCCCTCCCCCCCAACACACGATCTGTTTGAACGGTGAAACCATGTTAAATTGTGTGTTGACTTTCTTTACTTCGGAATGTCTTATCTTCTTTTTCACGTTGCTCGATGATCCGGCTTTTTCTTTTTCCGCTGCGCCGATCCGCAATAATTGGTATCATAGCATACAGTTCGTTGCAACAATAAATCCATGTGGAAGAAAGTCAATCCTAGTATACAAACTCAAAGGCCAACAAACCTGGGAATTCCAGTGAACCTATGACGTTGGAAGTTATTAGTGAGATCATCCGTGTTTCTGAGATTATTCCAGTAGGGAATGCTCGTTTAGGGGTTTTACTGGCGGATTATTATACTTGGGTTCAAGTTTTAACTGTTGTGGTTGCTAATGTGCACTGGACTATTTGATGCCAGGAAAATTGTGTACTGTTCTTGTAGTTGAATGTTTTGTAATTAATCTTGTGCTAAAATTTGAAAGTATTATATCAACTCTGGTATATTTCTTTGTTACGCAAATTTGACGGCAACGACTTATATCCTTTTCTGAAGGCTGATTTGGTGAGATATGCACGTATTGCTCTCTACTTGTGAAGCTCATGGAGAAGACAACACAGAACTGACAGGTGCAGGAAAGAGGAGTATGAAAGTGAACGGGGCATAGTTGTACTGAAACTGGAAGGAAAACAAGTCTGTTTGTAGCGAAGATAAACTGCGACCATGCCATTGATTTCTATGGACATGCTGAACAATTTTGCGGCGACAAGAATGCATAAAGGTGTTGCTGAACTTGATTGCCTTTGCCGGGAGCAAGGTTTGGTGTACCCATTCCTGAATTCAGATTTCTCATTCTAAGCTGGCTGCTGAGTGATTGGTAGTGAAAAATGCATTTTATCATAACATTTACCATCACATTTTCATATTTATTCATTTAATTCTGCACATTTATTAATATTTTGTAATTTATTGTGTGCAGGCCTTGAAATAATAAAAGAAAGAATTAAAGCCTAAAAAGAGCCCAAAAGCCCATGTTTGAAGCCCAAGTGCAAAAGTGCAAATATCAAATGTCAAAAGTGCAAATACACAAGGGCAAAAGTTGTAAATACAAAGAAGAGGAAGAATAGACTTCTATTCAACCCTAAACACTTGCAGGATGAGGAAAAGCTAAAAGAAGAGAAGGAAATTCGTGGAAAAGATTTGGGATCTAGGTAACTTGCTTCCCAAGTTATATCTAAATCACGATAAAGAGCCAGGATCAAACTTTCAGAAGCAAAAGCCCAGATGAACGGACCAGAGGATGCCACGCGAGAAAGCGCGTGGCATTTGGCTACAAAAGTGCCGCGTGCCCGCGGCAAATTTCTAGTTTTCGCGGCATTCCTGACGAGTCTGGGGATCAACTTTCGTGGGAGAGTTGTATTAGGACTCTATGTCTTCCAGCACCTATAAATACCCCTGCAGTGCAACCGAGAAGAGCGTCCAGAGGCAGAGCCAGAGGCCAAATCTAGGGTTTAGGTTTTCTTCTTGTAGTTTAGACTTTCTTTCCTCCATTGTAATTCTATTTTTTTCCTTTTTGTAAAAACTGAGAGGAGATGATGTTCTCATGGAGGAAGGGATCTACTTGTACTGATGGTGACAGTCGGTGTAAGTTTATTTTTCCACCATTGTTTAATAATCGAATCGAGTGTTTTGTTTTTGTTCTTTTATTATTTTTGTTTTTTTGTTTTTTTTTGTTCTTGTTTAATCTTGTGTATCTCAGTATTTGCTTTCTTCTATTTTCTCTCTAATGTCTTGCCCACCATGAGAACCAACTGCTTCGAGACTACCTAGCCGAAGAAGAGCCCTTGATGGCCTATGGCGATGAACAGGTCTTCATAGTTGTCTTTTATTTCATAGTGTAGATTAAGAAGGCGGACGATCCTATACGCCATGCTTGTACACCTTCCAAGAAAAGGTAAATCATCGCAACGGTTCAAAAGGTAAGCAAACTGAAGAGGTATGTGTTTCTTTCTTTCTTTCTTTAGTTTAGATTTCTATCTCTATCTTTCTCAAATTCTTTTCACCACACTTCCTTGTAAATACCATCATAACTAATAAAATAAATAAAAATTTTAGAGAATCTTACAAACGCTCCCATCGCTAGTCCCTCCCTGAGGATCACGACCCGCATAGCCTTGCTACAGCGGATTCGAATTGAGAACCTTGCACATTTTGTTTTAAATTCTAACATTCTTTATTTTGTTGCACAGGTAAAATCTCAATCAACAAATTGGCGCCGTTGCCGGGGAGGGACGGTAAGTTTTTCTCTAATAATAAAAAAATTTTATTATTAACTAATTCTTTTATTCTTTTCTGTTTGCAGGTTTGGAGAATAGGAAACAGCAGCAGAAGTGGACATATAGCAACTCTGTGCCTCTGCCCTCGAAGGCAGAGTAGCAGAGCCTGCTACTTTGCCGCAGAAACGCGGCAATAGCCGCGGATCCGCGGCAGTAGCAGTGAATTACTGACTCAGTTTTCTGCAGGTTGCTACAAATTGCAATATCTGTTTTCTGCCCTGTTAGTTTTATTCTGTGATAAACCTGTCTACTGCTAATTAATTCAACAGTAAAAAAATTGTTGTTAAAGATAAAAATTGATTAGACATTTGCATATTAGGCACGTGTCTTTTCAATTCATTTATTTTACTGTTGAAGAATGCTGGAGCAAGGTACGTACGCATTCATGTAGAATAGGACTCATCTCTTGGTTGATGCTTTGAGTGAATCTTATTTACATATTTTGTACACTTGCACTAATTCATCTTAAGGGCATAACCCATTAACAAGATAGGTGGGGATTCATCCCCCTTCCTTAGCCCAAAAATCATATCCCAAGCACTCACTAACCCAAGCCTAACTTAAAATTAGTAGACGTTGGCCCTAGGGACATCTCGGACTCAATTAGGAGATTATCCTAAGGGGGAACAGTGTTGGAAATTGACTCCTGCCAAATCAGTGTCTAGGAAGGGGATTGAGGGCCGAAAGCCCGAAGATTGGTGGTTACTTAATTAAGGAACGTCTTTGACGGAAAACCTCCCACCAATCTTGCCCTGACCTGGCTGATTAACTTGTGGTCAAAGTCTGCACCCTACCTCCCTTGGACAGTCAACCAGTTAGGAGTCGTCTAGGTCATAGGTCTACCCTAACTTAGGTTAGAATTTTTTTCTTTTTTTTGTTTGTTTATTTGTTTGTTTTCTTTTTCTTTGTTGTATTGATGTGATATGGCATATAAATAATTTTTCCAATTTTAATCCATATTACACACCTAACTATTTTTCGGATATTACCAACCCGGCATATCGCAACTTTGACAACCTAGTGTGCCGGAATGGTCTTATCCGAATGAATATAACCCATACCCCCCATCTTATGACCATAATTTTCATACTTTCAACTCTTCACAGAGTTCATGGGGTTTCGAGTCCTCCGAGTCCAATTTTCAACTGACTTGTCCTCCGTCTCCACCTTGTCCACAATATTCCCAAGAGTCATACTCTGATCCACCCATTCAAAATAGAATACCATCTATCGGGGAAGATAAGTATGCATGAGTCCAAGCAACAATTACCATCAATCGCAGACATGATTATGCGTGAGTCCACCGACTCACAACTTCATCACAATTACACTTCATCCTTTCAAGTCCAATCACAACATGATGCACCTATCAACTATAAAAGGATGCTTGCAGCCATGACTCAGGCTAGATTAGCCCGTGATCATGATATAGATATGATGGTTCAATCTTTACGTTCTCACCGTTCGGCCATTTCTGATATCCCTGACCACTCGCTTGAGGCCGAAGAGTCACGTTGCTTTGGACAACAAGATTCTATTTCAGTGCCATCATTTGAACTTGCTGAAACTCCAATTCTGATAATTTGGCAAGTTTTTCCTTTCCTGAAATAGAACTTGAGCATGAATATGATCATGATCTCCCACTTGATGATTCAATTTTACTTCCTGATTCAATAATGATCCGGTGTCTCCACCTGATTTCACTTTTCCCGAGTCAACATTGGATCCTGTTCCAATTTATCATAAATTGAATCCCCATTTTTGATGATCATATTGAACTTGACCAATTTTGCAATTTTGAAAGTCCCATGGATAAATTGGCAAGTTCTCATTTTTATGAAATTGAACCAATGAGATATGTGACCTAGATTCTCAAATCTATGATCAAGTTCAAATTACCGAATCATTGTTGACTCCTGTTTTGTTGCCAGACTTAGGTAATATTTTAGAGTCAGTTTTGGTTCCCACACCTATCATTCCTGAACTTGAATCACCAATATTGAGTCACATTCCATTGAGGGAAGATTATTGTGGACTTGAGCTTCAACTTATTGAATTGGACCCACTTCCTGAACCTAGCCCGACTCCTAAACCATTACTTGATTTAAGTTTCTTTCCTAAGTCGGTATTCGTTCCCGTACTTCCACGTCCAAGTCAATCATTCCATCTTTTCACACTCCATTTTGGGACAAGGCGGTTGACACAATTAACTCTGAAATTTATTATGAAATTTGAAAATTTGATGGGGTGAAAATTCTAAAAAATGATTATACATACATTTTAGTGGGTTATGTAAGGGAAATTTCTGGTGGGTTCCACCAAATATTATGTTATCTTGATTGGGTAGTACGCTTGGCCCAATTAGACCACCTCCGGAACCACCACTTAAGGTAACTTCTGCATTCCCTTGTTCTTTTTCATGCATATATGCATTCATTCATACATTGAGGACAATGCATGAGATAAGTGTGGGGGTAGGCTTTACTAACATACTAACATAGTTAGAAACTAACCATTTAAGGTTAAAAGAAAATTTAAAAAAAATTGTAAAAAGGACAAATTTTGACTTATCTTTTGAAAGAAATCTAAGTTAATCTTAAGAATTAGGAAAATCATGATTAGGATTTCTAAAAACTTGATCAAAATAAATAAATTGTTGAATTTTTAGGTATAGGTATAGGAAAATTGAATAAGTAGTTAGTCTTAATTTTTACCTTAATGAAATATGCATACCTAATGCATATCTAGGATTCTAAGACAAAGACCCTTGTGCCTCATAAAAAATTATTAAAAAAAGAAAAAAAAGAAAATTTCACCAATTAAGCTGGATAATGTGCCTCAGAAGCATAAGTATTCACCCCTAAAGGTGAGTCTATAAATGAGTGTCCTTAGTTTTGGCCTAGTTCACTCGAATTTGAGTCTGAGGGGTGTTTTCTCACCTGGTGCCCTAAGACTAACCAGTTTGGGAGTCACCGATTTTAAGTTCGCTACATGGGTGGATTAGAAAGTCTAAGAAAACTAAGAAATATTATATATGTATTAACACATCTAATAGTCAATTAGTTAGGTATGAGCGTCTCAAGAAGCCTTCATACTTACACGAAAGAAAATTAGATGAGTTATACATATCAAAAAAAAAAAAAAAGGGGTATATAGAAATAAATAAATAATAAAGAGGCATGAGAGTCCAAGTTAAGGAATTCCTAGTATAAATTCATAAGGATGCATATGATTTTTGGTAACGAAAAGACTATACACAAAATTCAATTTTTGATCCTTACTTAAAAAGGAAAACAATTTACTTTATAAAGACTAAGTTTAAGAATGAATAAAATGATAATCCTAAAACTTATAGACTACTTAGTCTTTTCAAAGTATTTCAAATAGTTTCCTTTTTATGGATTTTGTGGGTGTAATCCGCTGAAAACCCTCACGAGACAACACTCGTCCTCTAGGGTAACCTAGGGTTTAACGGCTTGTTGCACATGCTAAATGCAACCGTGATTCCTACGAAAGTGAGTTAGCTTAGATTAATTTTTTTTCTTTTTTTCTTTGTTTTTACTCGAGGACGAGCAAAAAGATAAGTGTGAGGGTGTGATTGGTAGTGAAAAATGCATTTTTATCATAACATTTACCATCACATTTTCATATTTATTCATTTAATTCTGCACATTTATTAATATTTTTTAATTTATTGTGTGCAGGCCTTGAAATAATAAAAAGAAAGAATTAAAGCCTAAAAAGAGCCCAAAAGCCCATGTTTGAAGCCCAAGTACAAAAGTGCAAATATCAAATGTCAAAAGTGCAAATACACAAGGGCAAAATTTGCAAATACAAAGAAGAGGGAAGAATAGACTTCTATTCAACCCTAAACACTTGCAGGATGAGGATAAAAGCTAAAAGAAGAGAAGAAAATTAGTGAAAAAGATTCGGGATCTAGGTAACTTGCTTCCCAAGTTATACCTAAATCCCACGATAAAGAGCCAGGATCAAACTTTCAGAAGCAAAAGCCCAGATGAACGGACCAGAGGATGCCACGCGAGAAAGCGCGTGGCATTTGGCTACAAAAGTGTCGCGTGTCCGCGGCAAATTTCCAGTTTCCGCGGCATTCCTGACGAGTCTGGGGATCAGCTTTCGTGGGAGAGTTGTATTAGGACTCTATGTCTTCCAGCACCTATAAATACCCCTGCAGTGCAATCGAGAAGAGCGTCCAGAGGCAGAGCCAGAGGGCCAAATCTAGGGTTTAGGTTTTCTTCTTGTAGTTAGACTTTCTTTCCTCCATTGTAATTCTATTTTTTTCCTTTTGTAAAAACTGAGAGGAGATGATGTTCTCATGGAGGAAGGGATCTACTTGTACTGATGGTGACAGTCGGTGTAAGTTTTTTTTTTCCACCATTGTTTAATAATCGAATCGAGGTTTGTTTTTGTTCTTTTATTATTTTTTGTTTTTATTTTTTTTTGTTCTTGTTTAATCTTGTGTATCTCAGTATTTGCTTTCTTCTATTTTCTCTCTATTTTCTCTCTAATGTCTTGCCCACCATGAGAACCAACTGCTTCGAGACTACCTAGCCGAAGAAGAGCCCTTGATGGCCTATGGCGATGAACAGGTCTTCATAGTTGTCTTTTATTTCATAGTGTAGCTTAAGAAGGCGGACGATCCTATACGCCATGCTTGTACGCCTTCCAAGAAAAGGTAAATCATCGCAACGGTTCAAAAGGTAAGCAGACTGAAGAGGTATGTGTTTCTTTCTTCATTAGTTTAGATTTCTATCTCTATCTTTCTCAAATTCTTTTCACCACACTTCCTTGTAAATACCATCATAACTAATAAAATAAATAAAAATTTTAGAGAGACAAACTTCCAATTCCATCGCTAGTCCCTCCTGAGGATCACGACCCGCATAGCCTTGCTACAGCGGATTCGAATTGAGAATCTTACACATTTTGTTTTAAATTCTAACATTCTTATTTTGTTGCACAGGTAAAATCTCAATCAGGGTTCTGCAGACATGTACTAAAAGGATTCAATACACATCAACTTATTGCTATATAGTGAAGCAAACCCGATTTTAGCATTGCAGTTTGAAGTTTCAACTGTTCTCCATTGTGATTCCATGCACAGGTTAATAATGTGTCGTTGATCTACCACAAAATGCAGGATCTCTTGATCTGTGGCTCTGTATCAAATTCTTGCTTCTGATTTTTGAGCAGAAATCACTCACCAGAGATTCTATAGAATAACTCAGAAATGGGTTATTCTTCCGAAAGTTTCAAGTGGTTGCCTTGTGACTTTTATGATTTTTATTCATTCAAAGAGATGCAAATTCTTCTACAATTTAATTTTCCAATACAAAATGTAACCTATTTTGTGTTTTCCTTTGTTTGTTCATTCCTATTATAAATTATCTTTTATACATGACACTATATTTATGCCTTTACTTCTACTTCCATTTTCTGCAACATCAACATCAATTTGAACCTTTTTGTTGGTATAGATGTTGCAATTTTTGCCAAGAACCTTGCATAATTTCATCTTTAACTAGCATTGCTGCAATTAGGACTTGATCCTGAGAAGCTAATGTAGTTAGATTTCAGATTCATTCTGTATTGTGTTTTTCCTTACTAGACCTGGATCTTTGATACTTAACAGTTAATTTTTCAATTAAAATAGCTCACTTTTCACAAAAGTGTGATCTGATTCAGCTTTAACTAGCACTGCTGCAGTTTAGATTTGATCCTGAGAAGCTAATCTAGTTAGATTTCAGATTCATTCTGGCTTGTGTTTTCCCCTTACTAGACCTGGATCTTATATACTACTACTTTGATAGTTATTTTACAATTAATAATTCATATTTTCACAAAATGTTTATGTAATAGAAAATTTCTGATGGCAACACAATCATACTCATAACCAAATTGTTCTTACAGGCAGCCAATTGTTAATCTCACATTAAGGTGGCCAATAACCTTGGTTAATTAACATTGGATTCCTAATTAAAGTTAACTGATATTAAGATGCCCATTTAAAGTTACATTTATATATAAGTTAATAATAACATGAGGTATAAAGGAACCATGATGGGTGTTTTATCTCAGGGTTATTTTAGTAAATGTTGGACCCTCTTCTCTCCTCCTGAAAAGATAACCTAGGCTCATTATTTGTGAGCAAAAAGAGAATCCATCATATTAGAAAAGGTTGTGAAAAGAAAAGGAGACAGAGAGAAGAAGGGTCTGCATTAGGGTTCTTGCAGGATTAAAGAGAAGGATCAAAGTCTTCATCCATCTACTCTCTTCAGTCCATCAATGGCTTCAGGTATGGAGAATTTAGTATTGATTTAATTATGTATTTGATTTCTTGAGATGATTGATTCTGGATCCATGGCAATTTATCCGCATTAAAGTTTATATATAACATCTTACATTTGGTATCAGAGCCTGGTTTTAGAATCAATACATCTTGGATTATAGATTATGAAAAATTAGGGTTTTTGATTAACAGTTCATAAAAATCAAATTTTGATCTTTTAATTGTAGAATTTTAAGAGGATTTATTAACCCTAATGTTCTGTTCAATTTCCTCTTTAATGTACAATTGATTGGGATCAAATTTCAGGAATTATTAACCCTAATTTTTCCCTAATTAAATTTTTCCGTCGGCTGTCTGAAACTGCCCGCGATAACAGTTTTGTCGACTATTAGTCGACTAGCCCGAAACACTAGTCGACTAAGTATTTTTCCAGAAACTTAAGAACTCTCTGTTTCGGTACAGGAGTCGACTAATTATTTGAGTAGTCGACTAATAAAATGTATAGTCGACTAACTCTTTTCCCAAGTCGACTAATAATTTAACCGAGAGTTGCCTTCCAACAGGAGTCGACTAATAAAATGTGTAGTCGACTGATAAAATTTGTAGTCGACTAATTATATGGGTATAGTCGACTAACTTTTCCTTGCCCTAGTCGACTAGACCTAAATGTATAGTCGACTTGACTTGACCCAAGTCGACTAGTCTTTCCTTGTAGTCGACTAATGGTTGTTTATAATCAATCATTAAAGTATGTTACACATTTAAGTTGTTGTGTTAATATTGATTGATGTTGGTCAAGTAATAGAATTGGAGTATTATAGTATTACTCAAATAAAAGATTAGAGAATATTATTGTTAGTTTTGTATTCATAAGGCTTATTGATTTAGTAGTTGTCAAAGTGACCTATGTTAGTAACCTTATGAATATACAACTACATAAAAGACTTGTCAACGTAGGTGACATTAAAGACAATAATACTCTCGATGGCGGTTCTAGTTAGGAGATTGGGACTGGCCCAAAGGAAAGTCTCTTTCAAATAATTAGGAACCGGGGTAGGGTAGTGTAATTTATGCAACTTAGTGGTGTAGAATTGGATACCCAAAGGTAACATGACTTACTGTCTAAGTAGCATAATTATATTAGACCTACATAGGTGATAAAAGAGTCTCACCTAAAGATGAACACTAGATATGCTTAGGTTTCGCCCAAAGGAGAAATCAAAGTGATATCAATAGTTCATCTTAATTAAATTTTAAAATTTGTATTGATTCGAGGCATTAATGTGAGCTTGTCCTATATGTTTCAGTGAATGTTCCACTTCCCTTCACACTCATGCAACTAGCATTCCAGCCCTGGATGGTACCAACTTTTCTGAATGGTTTGAACATGTACAATTTACACTGGGTGTTCTGGACCTAGACATGGCTCTTTAGTAGAGAAACCTGATGAAGTGACTGCTGAAAGTACAGCAGAACAGGCTAGTCATGCCAAAGCTTGGAAAGGTCGAATAGACTCAGTCTCATGTTCATCAAGATGACCATTGCCAATAACATCAAGACCTCACTCCCACATACTACTAGTGCATCTGAACTTTTAACTGCTGTTAAAGACCGATTTAAGTCTGCAGATAAGTCATTAGCTGGCACCCTTATGGCTGAACTTACTACTATGAAATATGATGGCAGTAGAGGAGTTCAACACATTCTAAATATGACTGATAAGGCTGCGAAGTTAGGATCACTGGGAATGAAAGTGGATGAATCCTTCTTAGTACAGTTCATCCTCAACTCACTTCCCTCTCAGTTTGGGCCATTCAAGATCCACTATAATACTCATAAGGATAAGTGAAATCTGAATGAGCTGACTGGTATGTGTGTACAAGAGGAAGTGAGACTGAGACAAGAAGGGCAGCACTCAGTGTTGGCAGTAACTCAAGGAGCTATCCATAAGAAAGGTAAATATGGAAGAGGTAAGAGATTTCCATTAAAGAAAGGAACTGACCATGGGGAAAGTAGCCAAGGTCATAGAAAGGTTTTCACTGTCAAATGCTACTTCTGTGGCAGAAAAGGACATGTGAAGAAGGACTGCAACAAGAGGAAGGCTTGGTTCAAAAGAAAGGTATTAATCTTTCTTTTGTATGTTATGAATCAAATCTTGCTGAAGTTCCTTCTAATACTTGGTGGATTGACTCTGGAGCCACAACTCATATAACTAATTCATGGAGGGATTCCTTACAACCCGAAAACCGAAGGAAAGTGAGAGATTCGTCTTTATGGGGAACCGTCTTAAAGTGGAGGTCGAGGCTGTTGGTACTTACCGACTACTCTTAGAGACGGGACATCAGATGGATCTTGAGGATACTTTTTATGTACCTTCGATTTCTAGGAACTAATGTCATTATCCAAATAGATGTTTTTTGATATTCTGTTTTATTCAGTTGTGGAAAACTCAGTTTAATGTTTAATTCAATGTCGGTTGGACATGGAATTTTATGTGATGGTTTATATAAAATTTCATTGAATGATGAGTTTGCACAATCTCTTTTATCTCTGCATTCGAATGTTGGTATTAAACGTGGCTTAATTAATGGAAATTTCTCTATCTTGTGGCATAGACGACTGGGGCATATCTCCAGGGATAGAATAATAAGATTAGTGAAGAATGGGATTTTGGATAACCTAGACTTCACTGATTTTGATGTGTGTGTGGATTGCATAAAAGGAAAGCAAACAAAACACACCAAGAAAGGTGCCACAAGAAGTAAAGAGCTTCTTGAAATAATTCATACAGATATTTGCGGACCACTCTCCATTCCATGTTTTACGAGAGAGAGATACTTCATTACCTTTATAGATGATCTGTCACGTTATGGTTATGTATATCTAATTAATGAAAAGTCTCAGGCTGTTGACATCCTTGAGGTGTTCATTACAGAAGTCGAGAGACAATTAGATAGAAAAGTTAAAATCATAAGATCAGATCGAGGTGGTGAATTTTATGTAGATATGATTAGTCAGGACAAAATCTTGGCCCATTTGCCAAATTTCTAGAAAAGCGTAGTATTTGTGCTCAATACACAATGCCAGGTACGCCTCAGCAGAATGGTGTTGCTGAAAGGCGAAACCGGACACTTATGGATATGGTTAGGAGCATGATGAGCTTCTCTAATGTACCCAATTCATTGTGGAATGAAGCCTTAAAGACTGCAATGTATATCTTGAACAGGGTTCCTAGTAAGGCAGTCCCAACAACTTCTTCGAGTTGTGGACTGGTAGGAAACCTAGTTTAAGACATTTACATGTTTGGGTTGTCCAGCAGAGGCTAGAATATATAATCCACAAGAAAAGAAATTAGATTCAAGAATAATATCTGGGTATTTCATTGGTTATCCAGATAAATCTAAGGGGTACAAATTTTATTGTCCTAACCATAGTAACAAGAATAGTTGAAACTGGTAATGCCAGATTCCTTGAGAATGGGGAAATTAGTGGGAGTGATGAACCAAGAAAGGTAGATCTTGAGGAGGTAAGGGTAAATATCCCAATACCCTTTCCTTCAAAGAAATTGTTGTCCCTCAACTTGATCATCAAGCTGAGATACCAGAACAACATAATGGTGTTTGTTCACCACTCCATGAGGATATTGCCATTGAAAATGTAGTAGAACCACCACAACCGGCAGCTTTGAGGAGATCTCAAAGGGAAAGAAGATCTGCCATTTCAGATGATTATGTGGTGTATCTACAGGAATCTGATTATGATATTGGGATTAATAAAGATCCAGTTTCATTTTCACAAGCAGCCATAGAATGCAATGATTCTAGTAAATGGGTTGATGCTTGAATGAAGAGTTGAAATCTATCGACCAAATAAAGTCTGGGATCTCGTCGAATTGCCTAATAACTGTAAGAAAGTCCGGTGTAAATGGGTCTTTAAGACCAAGCGCGACTCTGAAGGCAATATCGACGATATAAGGCAGACTTGTGGCTAAAGGTTTCACTAAGAAAGAAGGCATTGACTATAGAGAAACCTTCTCTCTTAAGAAAGAAGGACTCTCTTAGAATCATTATGGCCCTTGTAGCTCATTATTGATTTGGAGTTACATCAAATGGATGTGAAAACAGCTTTTCTGAATGGAGATTTGGTAGGAAATTTACATGGAGCAACCTGAAGGGTTCGCAAATGAAGGTAAAGAACACTTGGCTTGCAAATTAAAGAATCCATATACGGACTTAAACAAGCTTCCAGGCAATGGTATATAAAGTTTAATGATATCATTACCTCTTTCGGATTTCAGAAAATACTGTTGATCAGTATACATATATATCTAAAGACTAGTGGGAGCAAGTTTATCTTTTTGGTTCTGTATGTGGATGATATCTTGTTAGCCAGTAGTGATATGGTTTTTTCTGTATGAAACTAAAAGCTATCTTACCAAGAACTTTCAGATGGTTGATATGGGTGAGGCACAACTTATGTTATTGGCATAGAGATCTTCAGGGATAGATCTCGAGGATTTCTAGGATTGTCTTAGAAAGGTTATATCAATCGAGTCTTGGAAAGATTCATATGGAAATGTGTTCAGTCAGTTGTGCACTCATCATGAGGGTGAGGAATTAAGTGGGAGCCAGTGTCCTAGAAATGACTTAGAAAAGGGTTCAAATGCAGAAAGTTTCGTATGCGTCAGCTGTTGGGGCTTGATGTATGCACACACTTGTACCAGGCCAGATATCAGTTATGCTGTTGGGATATTGGGAAGATACCAGAGCAATCCAGGAATGGAGCACTGGAAATTAGCTAAGAAGGTGATGCGGTATCTTCAGGGAACGAAGGACCTAATGCTCACATATAGGAGATCTGATCAGTTGGTAGTGATCGGCTATTCGGACTCAGATTTTGCTGGTTGCCCGATAGCAGGAAATCTACCTCAGGCTTTATTTTCTTGCTAGCAGGTGGGGCAATCTCGTGGAAGAGTATAAAGCAGTCTATCACTGCTTCATCCACGATGGAGGCTGAGTTCATAGCTTGTTTTGAAGCCTCGAATCATGCATTATGGTTACGGAATTTTATCTCAGCACTTGGTGTAGTTGACTCTATTACTAAGCCGCTGAAGATATATTGTGATAATACAGCAGCCGTTTTCTTCTCTAAGAATGGTAAGTACTCTAATGGTTCTAGACACATAGAACTGAAGTACATGGTGGTTAGAGAAAGAGTTGAGAAACAGAAAGTGTCAATTGAAAGTATAAGTACCACTTTAATGGTTGCTGATCCAATGACAAAGGGATTGCCTCCAAAGATATTTAAGGAACATGTTGTTAGAATGGGTCTTTTGAGCAATCTGTAAATGTATGTTTTGGTACTTATGTAATTGACATTATTGCGCAATAAAAGTTGTGTTTCTGTGTTTCCTGTTATCCAATTATGTGTGCACATATTATGTATGGATGTTTGTTAAACAGGAAATGTCTTTACAAGACAATTACAGGGGTCATTTTGGTTATGGACTCAATTAGTAAGGGTTATCAATGTTGTGGTACATAGAAGGGAGTATGACATGGATGTTGTATAACCGCTATGACTCGCGCATTGATGGTCCAAGCTAATTGCAGTATTACAGTATTTCATATTTGGGCTTATCAGTTGTTGTTTTTTAAATTCGTGATCACGTGTCAAAGTTTTTCAGTATGGAATCCAATGGAGTCAAAATGTTTTGAAAAATGAGTTTTTTCTTTATTTGTTTTCTAAAGTTTTAACCTAATCGGTTAATGGTCCAAGTGGGAGAATGTTAATCTCACATTAAGGTAGCCCAATAACCTTGGTTAATTAACATTGGATTCCTAATTAAGTTAACTGATATTAAAGATGCCCATATTAAAGTTACATTTATATATAAGTTAATAATAACATGAGGTATAAAGGAACCATGATGGGTGGTTTTATCTCAGGGTTTTTTAGTAAATGTTGGACCTCTTCTCTCCTCCTAAAAAGAATATAACCTAGGCTCATTATTTGTGAGCAAAAAGAGAATCCATCATATTAGAAAAGGTTGTGAAAAGAAAGGAGACAGAGAGAAGAAGGGTCTCCATTAGGGTTCTTGCAGGATTAAAGAGAAGGATCAAAGTCTTCATCCATCTACTCTCTTCAGTCCATCAATGACTTCAGGTATGGAGAATTTAGTATTGATTTAATTATGTATTTGATTTCTTGAGATGATTGATTCTGGATCCATGGCAATTTATCCGCATTAAAGTTTATATATAACATCTTACACCAATACTTTTTATTGCAACTCTAATCAGATTTGGAGGTACATGATTGTCTATACAAATATCAGATATGTGGTCTCAATTTAAAACTAGTGGTTCCTAGATTCAAAACAAGTGTAACACATGTAAAACACTCATCAATATGTAAATTTTTCTGAATTTATCGAAATTCAAGCGGATTTGGTGTCGACGGTATCGCTGGTTGATTCCAAGATTTTTAGTTTGAAAAGGAGAGAGAATTTCTAAATTTGATTTCACCATGTACTTGAAAATAATATTTATTATTTTTGAAAAAATTTTAGGATCATTTTCAGTTACTTCATTTTCTAGACTTTTTCGGTGTTTCGGTGTTTTCCCAGATTATGAAATTTTATCCAGATATTTTTCTTCTATATTTTCTATTTTTAAATTTTTCTCCTCCACTTATTTTTTTCCTTTTTTTCTTTTCCTGCTTATTCTTTTCTCTTCTTATTCTTTTCTTCTAATTTTCTCCATCATGAAATTTCCCCAAAATACCCCCACCCACTTTTTCTCTCCTCTCTTTCAGATGCGGATCAGCGTTCAGCCCCAACATGGACTTCACCTCCGTGTCTGAGCTATTTTTAAACAAAGACGGGTCTAGTTTTATGAGATGTAGCGATCATCCTTCTCTCTCTCTCTCGCATTTAATTCCCCTCTAATCAATCACAATCACCCACATCCCCACTCATTCTTTTCCTATGCAAACGCGGACCTCCTCCTCTTGGACGCGGACCTGAGCCAGATGCGAGTCTGGCCAAAGCCCTCATTGCATGGGACGTTTGTCTCATTAAACACACACACACACACACACACACACACATGTTGGCCTAAGGTTACAATCACTCGGTTTTAGAGTTTTGATGATAATAAAATATATATAGTTATTTGTACTAATCAAGTTTAAGTGTTTAAAATTATTTCAGGGTTCTAAGGATTCAAGAAGTTTCTTCTCCTAAAGGAAGGTGGTGTTAACTCAAGATGACTCAAAACGGGATCAAGAACTCAGTACACTCAGCGATGCAAATGAAAAACCCGATTGAAGATCTTGTAGTCACATAAACCCTTATAAGATTTTAGTATTTTAAAGAGTAAGGATATGATAGAAGTGCTCAAGAAGTTACACACACAAAAATACACTTTTCAAAAATATTAGTTTTGGGTAGTATTGGTTTTGTTGCATGTTCGATATTAAAACATATTTCATAATTTAAAAAAAAAAATATATCAAGTTTTGAACATGTATTTTATCTCCTATACTATGCTACATTACTCTCAAACCAATGCAAAATATTTTTAAAATATTTTAAAGTTCAAAATTTTGTTTAAAATCTATTTCAGGCCATAACGGTCGACCGGTCGATCGACCGGGCCTTTTGGCCGTAGGCGTGCACGTCTGTGCACGTTTGTCGGTGGACCGATCGGTCAACCGACTGCATGTGCCCTACTTTCTGTTTGGGCCAGTCAACCGGCAGTTCAAAATTTCTTTTTAAAAATGACCTGCAATCGACCGGGCAGTCGACCGGAGCCAACGGCTATTTTCCAAGTGACGTGCCGGCCGACCGGCCGGTCGACCGGCAGACGTCCAGGTTGGCATAACGGCTCTATTTTGGATCTGTTTTGTTTCTTATGGGTTCCAACGGTTATTTTATTTCCAAGTGGTTAAAACTCACCCCTAATGACCTAGTATCTCTTATGAATGTTATTTATCCTTTGCCTATAAATAGAGGTCATGGGTTTTGATTTTCTACAAGAAAAATATCTAAGTTTCAAATATTTTCAAGAAAGAAGTGTTTCATTGCTTTCCATTTCTAAGTTCTTCTTTTTCAAAAGTTTTCTCAGTTGGGTTTTAAGTCTTCAAAATCTCTTCAACTGATTTTCTTCTCTCACTTAGCTTCTTGAGGCTAAAATCATATTCCACTCTATAAGAAGTTGTAAGAAAGTGTTTGTGGTCTTCCTAGATCACCAAGTGACTTGTATTCCTTTGAGTTGTGGTTCTTCTTTTATGGAGGATAGTATTATTGGAGTTGGGTACTCCGGTCTTGAGTAGACTAAGTTGTAATCCCTTAGGTGTAAGGTTCCTGTGTGAAAGTTCCCTTAGTGGATATAATGAAATCCTTCATAGTGGTAAAGGCGGGGACATAGAGCAGTGGCTCGAACTCGAAACAAATTTTCTTGTTTTACGATTGATTTCTTCTTGCTCTTTATTACTTTTCATTATTATACTTGTGATACTATTTGTTTTTTTATATTGTATTCATTTCATCTTCTTATATTTTCGGTCTATACTCATATCAACAAGGAAGCCCACCTCAACTCATTATCTAGAGGAATCAAAGAGGAAAAGTTCTAGAGCCCTTCACCGAGAATTCGGCTTCAATTTCTTATTTTGAGTGACCGCTTGCATTTTTCATCTAAACTAGTTTTAAAAGTGCATTTGATTAGCATAACACCTATTCACCCCCTCTCTAGGTATTTTTCAATTGGTATTAGAGCTTTGGGCTCTAGTTTCTTGGCTTAACAACCTTAGAGAGATCCTTTATTGCTAATATCTTTTTCATATTTCATCCTCATACACATTAGTAAAGATAACCGAAGGTATTAAGACCCCACACAAGTTTGATGGCCTTAACTTTCCGATATTGAAGGTTAAGATGGTATTTTTGCAATCCTTAGGAAGCCGGGTTGCAAAGCGGTGACTAAACCCTTTAGTGCACCCTTTGGCGATGAGTACACTTGGTCTGATATACTATGAAAGAGTTTGACGCAAATGCTAGGGCACACTATGCCTTACTTTAAACTCTTAATGATGATGACATCGCTAGAGTCATACACTGTAAATCCGCATATGAGATTTGGACTCACCTTTTATTCACTCATGAAGGCACATCGCTAGTAAAGAGGGCAAAAATTGACCTCTTACGTTCCCAATATGAAAACTTTACCATGCAAGAAAATGACACCATTGATGACATGGTAACAAAATTTACAAAAATAACTAACGGTCTTGCTTCTTTAGGTGACAGCATTGACAACGATCAAAAGGTGAGGAAAATCATTCATGCACTCCCACCCTCATGAGAAGTCAAAGGTACAACCTTGAAGGAGCTTAATGACAAGGAGGAAATGGAGCTCATTGGTCTATAAGAAACCTTAAGACCCATGAGATGGAAAGAAAGGCTAGAGAAGAGATGGCTCCTCTAAAGAAGAAAGCAATCGCTTTCAAAACCTCTTCCACCTTCTCCGACGAAGATGAAGAAGAGGATGATGAAGATTTCTCCCTCCTTATGAAGAATGTACAACAAAGTAAAATTTCAAAGTAGAAGAAGATGACAAGTAAAGGAAGAAAAGAAGATCATTTGCTTCAATTACCAAAAGTCGGGGCACATCGTTGCGAAGTGTCCGAAAAATAAGAGCAAACTTTCCACCTTCAAGAAGCCATACAAGAAGAAGGCTTTAAAGGCTACTTGGGATTCAGAGAGTGAATCTGACGACGAAGTTGATACGGCTCACATGTGTTTCATGGCAAATGATAACATAAATAAGATAATCCTGAATCATCTATTGAAGATTGTGAATTATCCATGGATGAATTAGGAGAAGCTTTTGAAGAATTATCTCACAATTATGATTTTCTTAAAAGAAATATTTAAAAATGAAAAAGGAAAATGAAACTCTTAACCACAAAATTTTCATACTCACAATTGTTTTCAACTCTCACATCTACTCAAAAGGATTTTGATGCTTATAAGATTTCTTGTAAAGCTAAATTTTCACAAATAGATAAAGATGAGATTTCTATCTTAAAGAATAAAATTAACTCTTTAGGAGAAGTTTTAAAAAAAATGTGAATTTGACAAATCTAGATTGGAGGCTATGTTTCCTAAGAAACATTTCCCAAAGAAACAAAGTCATGCTACACACAACCATACTCATAGTTCACAACATTTGCACTCACAACATGCTAAACACACAACACAACCAAACATATTTACAGTCCACACACTCATCATGCCTTCATGTATGATAAAATTTATGCATGTACTTATTGTGGCCGAAAAGGTCACTTAGCTAAATTTTGTTTTGATAGAATAAATGCCTCAAATAATCATGTTTGGGTTTGTAATGCTAACATTAAAGTGAAATCACCTAGAGGGGGGGTGAATAGGTGATAATGCTAATCAATGCACAAATTTAAAATGATATGATGCAACGATCACTCGAAACAAGATTAGAAGCCGAATACCCATGAAGGGCTCTGAACTCCTTCCTTATGATTCCTCTAAATAAGAGTTTGAGGTGCGCAATGTAATCTTGTTGTGAGAGTATAGATCGACAATATAGGAATGAATGAAAAGCAAGTAAATAACACAAGTAACCCAATCGCAAACACAGAGATTTGTTTCGAAGTTCGAGCACCCAGCTCTACATCCCTGCCTTCACTCAGAAGGATTTTCGATCCACTAGAATTTTCACAAAGAATTAGAACCACAAGGGAGTACCCAACTCCTCAATCACACTCCTCTAGTCCAGAGGTAGTGGAACCACAAATACAATAATCACTGGTGATCAAAAGACTACAAACTCTCTTTGAAAAAATTTTATTTACAAAAATCCTAGAGAATAATATATAAGATTGAAGCTCAACATTTTGTAAGTGATATAAAAACAGAAGAGAGATTTTAAGAACAAAAACTTTCAGAAAACTTTTGAAAATAATAGCGCAAAACTTAAACAAAAGCTCTTTCTCAAGAAAACTCAAAACTTTTGATCTTGAATTTGTTGTTGTGAAAACCTCTACGCAAATGACCCCTTTATATAGGATTTAGGAAGAGTAAACAAAGAAAACTTTTACCTAAATAAAAGAGGAAGAAATTGACCCTCTAATACAGCTAACCATATTTTCTTAAACTTAAACACGTTTTTAAAACATGTTAAAAATCAGCCTCCAAAAAATTAGCCATTACAGCAAATCTGGCAGATTGGTCAAATATGAGCACATTTTTCAGGCTGTAAACGTCCGAATTCAGAATTAGGTATATAGAAATAATATATAGATCTTTAAGTCTTCTTTTTAATGCAACTAAAATCAACTCAATATCATTTTTATTAGAAAATTATCAATAAAACACTGACAGGTGTCAAATCACAAACTGTAAGCTATTTTCAGAACAAGAATAGAGTTCAACCAAATATTTGACATCTTTAAAATTTGAATCTGAAATTATTATTAAATAAGAAATTTAGATATGAAAGTTAGATTTGAAATGCAAGTTAAATCATGTTATTTGAATATAAGAATAAAAAGTTATGATAACAACTATAAAAAGGGTGTCAAGCAGATCAGCAGAACTAAAACTAATTCAAATCTAAAACTCGATATATGTACTTGAAATTCAAAACCGGTAAACTAAAAACCAAACATATTGAATTTGTGTGTGTGTATTTGAGCTTCAAATGTATATACTATTCTTTAACAAAATAAAATTATAAAAACTTTATAGGAAGATGTCTCTGAACCGGGTTGCCGAGCTAGAGCCTCCTTTCCTATAAAAGAGTCCTCTTGTGCCATCAATCTTTCAATATGTTTAAGCGCCAATAACCTTGCAACATGCTTAAAGCCATGAAGACTTGTACAAACCTGAAATTCATTCTAGAATCTTTATTAGTACCAAATAGCTTTTGTATGTTTTGTTATCATCAAAATATATAAATGGAGAGTGTAACCTTTTGGGCCAACAATCTCCCCCTTTTTGATGATGACAAAACATATAAGGTATAACACAAGATATAGAAGGGAGATAAAAATTTCTCCTCAAATGGTACTCTATTATCAAGTATAAAATATGAACATGAACATATAAAAAACATATATGAGTTAAACATGTACAACACATGAAACCAAAACATGAAACCACAAATACTTCTCCCCCTTTTTGTCATATATCAAAAAGGGTTAGGAAACAACCAATAAATAATATATGCATAAACAAGATATAAACATGCATATATGCATACATAAACTCAAATATCTCTTCCCCTTTTTGTCAATTTATCAACAAAGGGGCTAAGGAAAAAACAATCAATTGTCATATCATCAAATCTTGAAGATCAAAACTTAAGTTTTTTTTATACCGATTTAAAATTTTTGATAAACATATTGATACCAATTGAAAAATATTGATACCAATTAAAGGTAAAAACCAAATTTTTAGATAAATACTAAAATCATTTTGCAATAAGGATACCAATGGAGAATAATACTAATTTAAGATCATTGATACTAATATTGAAAATGTTAGCATATATCAAACCAAAGTATTTTACATCATAAATGATGGGAGTAAGATACCAATTTGAAATGAAAACTAATACAAATTGAATTTACAACCAATACCAATTTTACATAAAACCAATTTAAAAACAAGAATTTTCTCCCCCTTTATGAAATACTAAAAGAAACAATGCATAAGCTTGTAATAGATACTAATTAAAAATAATTGACATGATGAACTAAATCAAACTTAGCAAACATAATTTGTGCTTTTTTAAAAAAAATTTTAAAGACATGTGAAACAAGTACAATCAAATCATATATATGTATTTATGGATATACTAATTGAAATACGAGGCATACATATATAGAAAACACATATGAATACAAACATATGAAATATCAATTTTGATACCAATAAAATATAATGAGGATTAAGTGTATAACTAATACTTATCCACCCTTATCTTGCACAAGTTTCAAAGATATTCAAGAAGGGTACACAAGGCATGGTCGCCCATCCAACCACCCTTAGAAGGTAGGGTTTTAAAAATCATGATTTGAAAGTAAATAGGCATAGTTTGAAAATTTTACCATTTGAAGAATAGAAACTAGTTTTAAAGATATTTATAAAAACTAGTAAGAAATCTTTCAAAATATGAAACCAAATCATACATCCCATGAAAACATGAAAACCACATAATAATTGACACTCAAAGTCCATAAAGCACATATATGCTCATGAAATTAAAGTCATGAGTAAACACCAAATATACAGTATAAGAATTATGTTATCAACAAAATCATGAAAATAAGGCATTTAAGCTCAAATCAAATTCCTTTATAAACATGAAAAACATGAAACTTTAATTTTCACCAAAATAATTCCAACTTCAAGGCATATGTATGTTTTGTCTAAATCTAAAGGTATACATACACATCCCTAAAGACAAATGAGTTCATAATAAAAATTTGCATGAAAAGTAAATGACTCAAGGGTATACATGTATATCTAAAGTTTAGACAAAAGTAATATATACATGAAGCTAACACATTATCATGAAACCATGTGCAAAAATAGAAAATACAAGTGTAAATGAGAGAATCATCAAAACTAGGCTATACAAGTACATGTAATGAGTACAAATGAGTAATGAAGTACAAACACATAATAACCAAGTGTAGCTAACTACTTGTACAAGTATATACACAAGTTTTAATGAAAACTATATTTAGACAAGTAATCAAAAATATGAAGTACAAAATCAAGCACATAAACCAAAACATGAATCTAAACATGATCAATCATAATGAGCATTGAAGCCAAAACATGCTAAAAACATTTATATGAAAGCATGTGAATAAAATAGGAGTTAGAAATTGTTACCAAAACTAATAGGGTAATCTCTTAGTCTCCAAACCAAGATGGTCCTTCCACCAAACTCTCTTTGAAAGTGATGCATCCAAAAGTGTCACCATTTAACTTGGAACGCATTCACCTCAAGGCACCAACAACTCTCACGTTATGTGAGAGCCCACACCTACATCAAATAGATTAGGAATGGATTTTGGTACCCATATTTTCTTGGGTCCTAATATGTTAGTGTTTCGAATCAAATATGATTATTCATACTATTTATATGATCATAACAAAATTTGGCTAAATGACCATTCCGACCACAAAAAGTACATTTATAAATTCTTCCATATTTAAAAGCATAATGAGCATGTGGTTTATGAACATGTGATTCGTGAGCATGGGGTGTTTTAGCATGATTGACACGTGATGTGTTGGCATGATGAACATGTGGAGTTTTAGCATGTGATGGTTTATCATGTTGAACATGTGAAGTGTGCATGTGTTTCTTTAAAAACATTTCTTCTAATTTAGTATTGTTGAAAGCACATTTTTTAGAACATTTTCCGAATCATTTATTCTAGTTTTTAACATATAAAATCATTTTCATCAATTTTAGGATATTTAGCTTTGCATGCAACTTTATAGGCATCAAAATCTCTTTGTGTTAAAATAAGAGCAGAAGATAATTCATCCTTTTCTTTTGAACAAATAGCAATTTGATTTTTAAGCATTTCATTTTCCTTTTTCAATTTTAAACAATCTTCCTTTTTAGCATCAAAACTTTCTGAAAGTTCAATGAAAGCTTGTAATAACAATTCTTTACTTATTTCACTATCATCATCATGTGGTTTGGTAGTTACCTTAGGTGTGTTTGCCATGAAATACACATTGGCCGTGTCAACTTCATCTTCAGATTCACTTTTCGAGTCCTAAGTACCTTTGTACACCTTCTTTTCAAACAGCTTCTTTTGCTTCAAGGAGGAAGATATTTTTTCTTGAAATCTGGATAATTGGCCATCTTTACTAGTGTATAAATAAAGATATGAAAATAGCGATTAGCAATTTATCAGATCTCTCTAAGGATGTGAAGCCAAAAACTAGAATCCTAGCTCTGATACCAATTGAAATCACCTAAGGGGGGTGAATAGGTGATAATGCTAATCAATACATAAATTTAAAATGATATGATGCAACGATCACTCAAAACAAGATTAGAAGCCGAATACCCCGTGAAGGGCTCTGAACTCCTTCCTCGTGATTCCTCTAAATAAGAGTTTGAGGTGCGCAATGCAATCTTATTGTGAGAGTATAGATCAACAATATAGGAATGAATAAAAAGCAAGTAAATAACACAAGTAAACCAATCGCAAACACAGAGATTTGTTTCGAGGTTCGAGCACCCAGCTCTACGTCTCTGCCTTCACCCAGAAGGATTTCAGATCCACTAGAACTTTCACAAAGGATTACAACTACTAGGAAGTACCCAACTCCTCAATCACACTCCTCTAGTCCAGAGGTAGTTGAGCCACAAATACAATAATCTCTTGGTGATTAAAAGACCACAAACTCTCTTTTGAAAAACTTTTCTTTACAAAAACCCTAGAGAATAATATATAAGATTGAAGCTCAAGGTTTTGTAAGTGATATAAAAACAGAAGAGAGATTTTAAGAACCAAAAACTTTCAGAAAACTTTTAAAAATAATAGCCCAAAATTAAAACAAAAGCTCTTTCTCAAGATAACTCAAAACTTTTGATCTTTGAATTTGTTGTTGTGAAAACCTCTACCCTAATGACCCCTTTATATAGGATTTAGAAAGAGTAAACATAGAAAACTTTTACCTAAATAAAAAAGAAAGAAATTGACCCTCTAATACAGCTAACCATATTTTTTTAAACTTAAACACGTTCTAAAAACATGTTAAAAATCAGCCTCCAGAAAATTAGCTAATACTGCAAATCTGGCAGATTGGTCAAATATGATCACATTTTTCAGGCTGTAAACATCCGAATTCAAAATTAGGTGTATAGGAATAATTTATAGATCTTTAAGTCTTCTTTTTAATGCAAATAAAATAAACTCAATATCATTTTTTTATTAGAAAGTGCTCAATAAAACACTGACAGGTATCAAATCACAAACTGTAAGCTGTTTTCAGAATAAGAATAGAGTTCAACCAAATATTTGACATCTTTAAAATTTAAATCTGAAAATTATTATTGAATAAGAAATTTAGATCTGAAAGTTAGCTTTGAAATGCAAGTTAAATCATGTTATTTGAATATAAGAAATAAAAGTTATGATAACAACTATAAAAGGGTGTCAAGCAGATCAGCAGAACTAAAACTGGTTCAAATCTAAAACTCGATATATGTACTTGAAATCTAAAACCGGTTAAACTAAAAACCAAACGTATTAAATTTGTGTGTGTGTATTTGAGCTTCAAGCGTATATACTATTCTTTAACAAACTAAAAATATAAAAATTTTATAAGAAGGTGTCTCTGAACCGCGTTGCCGAGCTAGAGCCTCCTCTCCTATGAAAGAGTCCTCGTGTGCCATCAACCTTTCAATATACTTTAAGCGCCAATAACCTTGCAACATGCTTAAAGCCATCAAGACTTGTACAAACTTGAAATTCATTCTAGAATCTTTATTAGTACCAAATAACTTTTGTATGTTTTATTATCATCAAAACTATATAAATGGAGTGTGTAACCTTTTGGGCCAACATAAAGGACCCAAGAAAATTTGGGTACCAAATCAACATATATATTACATGATGTGTACACTCCAAAGCTCAAAGACGTAGGGAGCGGTGGTATCTTGATAGTGGTTGCTCAAGGCACATGACATGGGATATCAACCACTTTGCAACCCTATCAAGATATCATGAAGGTGGCACCGTCACCTTCGGAGATGACTCCAAAGAAAAGATTGTTGGTATAGGTAACATTAAACTTGGTTCATCTCCTATGTTGAGAATGCAGTTTTGGTTGATAGCCTCAAGCATAATCTCTTGAGTGTTAATCAACTTTGTGATAAAGATTTTAATGTGATTTTTGATGACTTAGCTTGTAATGTATTTGATAGACAAACTAATGCATGTATACTTTCCGAATTTCGTGAAAACAATGTATACATGATTGATATGTCTAATATGCAATGCAATGTCATATGTTTGAATGCCTTTAATGATGACTCTTGGTTGTGGCATAGGAGACTAGGCCATATTTCTTTTGACCATCTAACTAGAATAAACAATAAGGAAATGGTGAATGGTATTCCTTATTTGAAATTTAAAAAAGACCGCATTTGGGATGAGTGCCGACTTGGGAAACAAACCAAGTCCTCTTTCAAATCCATCAAGGATATCATGACATCAAGACCCTTAGAGTTAATTCATATGGATTTGTTTGGTCCTACTAAAATCAAAAGTCTAAGTGGGAATCATTTTGCTTTTGTATTGGTTGATGATTTTCCTCGTTTTACTTGGTTTTTCTTTTTAGAACATAAAAAATCAAGTCTTTTCACATTTTTTACGTGTTTAGGAAAAGAGTTGAAAAGAAAAAAGATTCTTCAATTTTACGTATAAGGAGTGATAGGGGTGATGAATTCATTAACCATTCCTTCATTACCTATTGCAAAGAATATGCAATTAAACATAAATTATCTTGTCCTAAAACTCCACAACAAATGGAGTAATTGAGAGAAAAAAATTGAAAACTACAAGAAATGGTTAGGAGTATGATAAATGAATATGGTCCCTCAATACCTATAGGCCGAGGCCGTAAACACATCTGTTACATATCAAATAGGGTTTTCTTTTGCAAAAACACTTCTAAAATATCTTTCGAAATTTACTATTCAAGAAAACTAAATGTTTCTATTTTAAAGTTTTTGGTTGTAAATGTTTTGTTTTAAATACCAAAGATAATTTAGATAAGTTTGATGCAAAATCTTATAAAGCTATTTTTGTTGGTTACTCTAACACTAGTAAAGCCTATAGAGTCTTTAATCAATCTACTATGACTATTGAAGAATCTATACATGTAAAGTTTGAGGAATCTAATATTTTTATTGAGAATGTTATAGAAATAGATTCCTTAGGTGAAGACATGAAGAGGATAACCTTGAAGGACTCACCTATATAAGAAGACAAGTCAAAGATTGATATGCAAAGTGAAGTTCAAGAAGTTGAAATGGAGCCAACACAACCACTTCCAAAGGATTGGAGTTCACTCCACATCATCCCAAGGACCTCATTATAGGTGATGTATCAAAAGGGATAACTACTCGTTCCAAACTCCATGATCTTTGTGGCCATTATGCTTTTGTTTCTCATTTTGAACCAAAGAACATCCTCGAAGCCGAGGGAGACTCATATTCGTTGTTTGCCATGCAAGAAGAGCTCAATCAATTTGAGCGCAACCAAGTTTGGCATCTTGTCCCTAGACCCCATGATAAACCAACAATTGGCACTAAATGGATTTTCAGAAATAAGCTAGATGAGTGGGCAATATTGTTAGGAATAAAGCTAGGTTAGGGCCCAAGGTTACACCCAAATCGAAGGTATCGATTTTGAGGAAACCTTTGCACCCGTATCACAGCTTTAAGCCATACGGATAATACTTGCTTTTGCCTCCAAAAAAGATTTCAACCTTTTCAAATGGATGTCAAAAGTATCTTTTTAAATGGTTTTATTGAAGAGGAGGTGTATGTTGAAAAAACCCCCTGGGTTTGTTGATCCTACACATCCGGATTTTATTTTCGAAATAGACAAAGTATTATATGGTTTAAAATAAACTCCTAGAGCTTGGTATGAAAGACTTTCATCATTTCTTATTTCTAATGATTTTGCTAAAGGAAAAATAGATACCACTTTGTTTACTAAACATGTTGATAATGACATTCTTATTGTTCAAATATCTATTGATGACATTATCTTTGGATCTACCAATGAAAAACTTTGCAATGATTTTGAATCATGTATGAAGGAGAAATTTGAGATGTCTATGATGGGCGAACATAACTACTTTCTTGGACTCCAAATCAAGCAAAGGAGTGATGAGATTTTTATAAATCAAGCCAAATATACTAAGGAACTCATCAAGAAATTTGGGCTTGAAGGGGCAAAGATAACCAAAACTCCTATAGCTATCACAACAAAACTTGATAAGGATAAATAAGGTATAAATTTTGACATTAAACTTTATCGTAGCATGATTGGTGATTTACTATATTTAACGGCTAGTAGGCCGGATATTATGTTTAGTGTTTGTCTATGTGCTAGATTCCAATCTTGTCCTAAAGAGTCCCATTTGATTGCGGTAAAAAGCATTATTAGATATCTTAAGGGCACCATTGGAATGAGTTTGTGGTATCCGAAGATGGATAATTTTCCATGACGAGTTTTTTGGATGCTGACTATGCGGGTTGTAAAGTGGATAGGAAGAGAACAAGTGAAACCTGTCAGTTTCTAGGAAATTGTCATGTTTCATGGTCTTCCAAAAAATAAAATTATGTAGCCCTCTCAACTGCCGAGGCAGAGTATGTTGCGGCCGGAGCTTGTTGTGCACAAGTCCTTTCTTGACTATGATTTGCAATATGACCATATTAAAATATTTTGTGATAATACTAGTACTATTCATATATTAAAAATGCAAATCAACATAGTAAGACAAAGCACATAGATATTCGATATCACTTCCTTAGAGATCATTACGAGAAAGGTGATATTGAAATTGATTATGTTTCCACCAGTTTTAAACTTGCGGATATTTTTACTAAACTACTAAATTATAATAGATTTTCATTCATTTGTGGTGAATTAAATATTTGTATTATCGATTCATGAGTTTTTACAATCTTTTTCAACTTTTATTTATCCTACAAATTTTTTTTTACCCTTTTTGATGTATGACAAAAAGGGGGAGAAATATTTGAGTTTGAGTTATCCTTTACCATGCACACTTTTGTTATAACTTGTAAAGTAATTTTCTTTTCTTATACTTAATAGATAGCATAATTTGAGGGGAGCTTTTTAAGCTCTTTCATTTTTTTAAATAACTCATATGTTTTGTCATCATCAAAAAGGGGGAGATTGTTGGCCCAAAGTTATAATCACCCGTTTTTAGAGTTTTGGTGATAACAAAAATATATAGATATTTGTACAAATCAAATTTAAATATTTAAGATTATTTCAGGGTTCTAAGGATTCAAGAAGTTCTTCCCCTAAAGGAAGTGGTGTTGACTCAAGATGACTCAAATAAGGAATCAAAAACTCAGTACACTCAACGATGCAAATGAAAAAGCCCGATTGAAGATCTTGTAGTCACATATACCCTTATAAGAATTTAGTATGTTAAAGAGTAAGGATATGATAGAAGTTCTCAAGAAGTTACACACGCAAAATACACTTTTTAAAAATACAAGTTTTGGGTAGTATTGGTTTTGTTGCATATTTGGTATTAATACATGTTTCATAATTTTTCTAAATTTTTATATCAAGTTTAGAACATGTATTTTATCTCCTATACTATGCTACATTACGCTCAAACTGAAGCAAAATATTTTTAAAATATTTTAAAGTTCAAAAATCTGTTTAAAATCTATTTCAGGCCATAACGGTTGACCGACCAGTCGACCGTATCTGTTTCAGGCCAAAACGGTTGACTAGCCAGTCGATCGGGCCTTTTAGCCATGGGCGTGCACGTCTGTGCATGTTTGTCGGTCGACCGACCGGTCGACCATCAACCCCTGCGGTCGACCGACCGGTCGACCATCAACCCCTGCGGTCGACCGACCAGTTGACCGACTGCATGTGCTCTACTCTCTATTTGGGCCGATCCACGGCCGGCAGTTCAAAATTACTTTTTAAAAATGACAGGGCGGTCGACCGGAGCCAACAGCTATTTTCCATGTGCGTGCCGGTTGACCGGCAGACGTCCGGTTGGCACAACGGCTCTATTTTGGATCTGTTTTGGTTTTTATGGGTTCCAACGGCTATTTTTGTTTTCAAGTGGTTAAACTCACCCCTAATGACCTAGTATCACTTATGAATGTTATTTATCTTTTGCCTATAAATAGAGGTCATGGGTTTTGGTTTTCTACAAGAAAAATATCAAAGTTTCAAGTGTTTTCAAGAGAGAAGTGTTTCATTACTTTCCATTTCTAAGTTCTTCTTTTTCAAAAGTTTTCTCAGTTGGTTATTAAATTTCAAAATCTCTTCAACTAATTTCTTCTCTCACTTAGATTCTTGAGCCTAAAATTATATTCCACTCTATAAGAAGTTGTAAGAGAGTGTTTGTAGTCTACCTAGATCACCAAATGAACTTGTATTCTTTTGAGTTATGGCTCCTCTTGTGTGGAGGGTAGTATTTGAAATCACCTAGAGGGGGTGAATAGGTGATATGCCAATCAATGCACAATTTAAAATATTATGATGCAACGATCACCGGAATAAGATTAGAAGCCGAATACCCCGTGAAGGGCTCTGAACTCCATCCTCGTGATTCCTCTAGATAAAAGTTTGAGGTGCGCAATGCAATCTTATTGTATGAGTATTGATCGACAATATAGCAATGAATACAAAGCAAGTAAATAACACAAATAAACCAATCGCAAACACTGAGATTTGTTTCGAGGTTCGAGCACCCAACTCTACGTCCCCGCCTTCACCCAGAAGGATTTAAGAACCACTATAACTTTCACATAGAATTACAACCACAAGGGAGCACCCAACTCCTCTATCACACTCCTCTAGTCCAGAGGTAGTGGGCCACAAATACAAGAATATCTTGGTGATAAAAGACCACAAACCCTCTTTTGAAAAACTTTTTCCCTTATAAAAACCCTAGAGAATAATGAGTAGGATTGAAGCTCAAGTTTTGTAAGTGAAAAAGAAAACAAAATTGAAGAGAGTTTTGAATCAAAAACTTCAGTGAAAAGAGAGAATTTTGAGCAAAAAATTGAGAGCAAAAACTTATTTTGAAAGACTTAAACTTGATTTCTTTTACAAAGGATTGTTGTAATCTCTTCAGCCCTAATCATCCCTATTTATAGGATAGAGGCAGGGATTAAGAGGTAAACTGTTATAATGAATAATTAGGAAAGATTAGACCCAAATCCAGCCCTCAAATTCGTTTGGAGAAGAAAAGCACGTTTTAAAACGTGTTTAGAAAACTAGCAGTTAAGGCTGAAAATATACTCACAGTCGACCGGCCGGTCGACCAGTTTTCAAAAAATATAACCGTTGCCAGCCCACGGTCGACCGTCCCAAACAGAGACTTAGGTGCTTTCAGTCGGCCGAAGCTCGGTCAACCGACATGGGGTCCGGTCGACCGGGTAACGTGCACACATGCACACACCCAAACGGTCAGAAGCGCGGTCGACCGCCCAGTCGACCGTTCTGACCTGAAACAGAGCCGATTGACCGTTTGGTCGACCGCGACAGGCCAAAACAGTTTCTTTTGAAAATGGTTTTGAAGAACTTAATAATTTTCAAATTAATTTTGATCAAGACTTGGTGTACTATATAAAATAGAGTTTGTAAGTATTAGAATATATTTAAAATATTTTATATATAGGAGAAATATCTTTAGAAAAATCATGTGCAAAATCTTGTGTGTGGGGAATATTGAGCTTCAACACTATACACTATCTTTAAAAACTAAAAATTATAAAAACTAAGAAAGGAAGTCTCTGAGCCGCGTTATACCAAGCTAGAGCCATCTCTCCTATAAAAACGTCCTCTTGCGCCATTTGTCTTTTAGCATCATAATCCTTGCAATATGCTTAAAAGGCCATCATGACTAGTACAAACCTGAAACTCATACTAAACAATTATTAGTACCAATAGCTTCTATGTGTTTTGTTATCATCAAAACTTAAACAAATAGGGAGTGTAACCTTTTGGGCCAACAATCTCCCCCTTTTTGATGATGACAAAACATATAGGCTATAACACAAGATATAAAAGGGAGATAAAAACTCCCCCTCAAATAATGCTATATTAAACAAGTATAAAACAATTTGTTATGAGAGAATTTTTGAATTTTCAAAAAAATTTGAATAAACAACATCAAACCAATAAAACACCAAACCATCATCAAACCACCATAACCATAAAACACATATTTCTCTCCCTTTTTGTCATACATCAAAAAAGAGATATTTAGTAAGAAAACTTCCTTATTCAACAACACAAACATTAAGTTCACCACATATAAAAGAAAATCTATTATAGTCAAGTAGTTTAGTGAAAATATCGGCAAGTTGAAAATTGAAAGAAACATAATCAATATCAATATCACCTTTCACAAAATGATCTCTAAGGAAGTGATATCGAATCTTAATGTGCTTGGTCTTACGATGCTGATTTGCATTCTTAGTCATATGAATAGTACTAGTATTATCACAAAATATTTTTATATGATTATAATGTAAATCATAATCAAGGAGAGTATGTTTCATCCAAAGGACTTGAGCACAACAAGCCCCGCCGTAACATACTCTGCCTCGACGGTTGAGAGGGCTACCGAATTTTGTTTCTTGAAAGACCATGATACAAGACAATTACCAAGAAATTGATATGTTCTACTAGTACTCTTCCTATCCACTCTACAACCCGCATAGTCGGCATCCGAAAAACTCGTCATTGAGAATTCTCCAGTTTTCGGATACAAAGACCCATTCCAATAGAGCCCTTAACATAACGAATAATGCGTTTTACCGCAATTAAATGAGGTTCTTTAGGACACGATTGGAATCTAGCACAAAGATACACACTAAACATAATATCCGGCCTACTAGCCGTTAAATACAACAAGCTACCAATCATGCTTCTATATAATTTTATATCAACACACTTACCTTGGTCATCCTTATCAGCTTGGTGGTGGTGGCCATGGGAGTGTTGCAAATTTTTTAGTCTTCAAGCCCAAATTTCTTGATGAGTTCCTTGGAGTACTTGACTTGACATATGAAAATCCCATCACGCATTTTCTTGATTTGGAGTCCAAGAAAATAGTTCAATTCACCCATTAATCTCGAATTCACGTTGCATGCATTGTTCAAACTCCTTGCAAAGTAACTCATTAGTAGAACCAAAGATTATATATCAAAACATATATTTGAATTATAAGAATGTCACTATCAACATGTTTAGTAAATAATTTGGTGTCTACTTTGCCTTTAACAAAAATCATTTGAAAGAAGAAAACTAGAAAGCCTTTCATACCAAGCTCTTGGAGCTTGTTTTAAACCATACAATGCTTTATCAAGTTTGAAAATAAAATTTGGATGTACATGATCCACAAACCCGGAGGTTATTCAACATAAACTTCCTCATCAATAAAACTATTTAAAAATGCACTTTTTACATCCATTTGAAAAAGTTAAAATTTTAAAAGATGCATAAGCTAGTGTGATCCGTATGGCTTCAAGCCATGCTACGGGTGCAAAGGTCTCCTCAAAGTCAATTCCTTCAACTTGAGTGTAACCTTGGGCCACTAACCTAGCCTTATTCCTAATAATATTTTCTGATTCATCCAACTTATTCCTAAAAATCTACTTAATACCAATTATTGGTCTATCATGGGGTCTAGGAATAAGGTACCAAACTTGGTTGCGCTCAAATTGATTGAGCTCTTCTTGCATAGCTAGCAACCAATATGAATCACCCTCAGCTTCGAGGATGTTTTTGGGTTCAAATTGAGATATGAATGTAAAATTTTCACACAAATCATAGAGTTTGGAGCGAGTAGTTACCCCCTTTGATACATCACCTATGATGAGATCTTTAGGATGATTTGAGGCGTATCTCCAATCTTTAGGAAGTGATTGTGATTGTTCCACTTCATCCTTTTGAAGTTCACCAATAGGTTCTTACTTGTCATCTTGAATGGGTGAGTCCTTCAGGATATTTTCTTCATGTCCTCACCTAATGAGTCAATCTCTACAACATTCTCAATAATAGCATTAGATTATTCAAATTTAACATGCATAGATTCTTCAATAGTATGAGATGACTTATTGAATACTATATGCTTTGCTATTACTAGAATAGCCAACAAAGATTGCTTCATAAGCCTTAGCATCAAATTTACCAAAATTATTTTTAGTGTTCAAAACAAAACACTTGCATCCGAAAACTTTAAAGTATGAAAATTTGGTTTTCTTAAATGATAAATTTCAAAAGAGGTTTTGAAAGTATTTTTACACAAATAAATACGGTTTGATATATAGCATGCGGTGTTTACAGCCTCGGCCCATAAGTATTGAGGGAGCCCATATTCACTTATCATACTCCTAGCCATTTCTTGAAGAGTTTTATTCTTCCTTTCAACTACTCCATTTTGTTGTGGAGTTCTAGGATATGACATTTCATACTTAATTCCTTTTCATCACAATAAGTCATGAAGAGTTGGTAACAAACTCACCACCTCTATCACTTCTTATCCGTAAAATCGAAAATCCTTTTTCTTTTTCAACCCTCTTTTGAAAAATCTTAAAATGTGAAAAGTTTTGACTCTTATGCTCCAAAAAGAAAACCCAATTGAAACGAGAAAAATCATCAACTAAAACAAAAACATATCTATTTCCATTTAAGCTTTTAGTTTTAGTTGGTCCAAAAAGATCCATGTGAATCAATTCTAAAGGCCTAGATGACATGATATCTTTGATTGGTTTGAAAGAAGACTTGGTTTGTTTCCCAAGTTGGCGCGCACCACAAATGCGATCTTTTTCAAACTTTAAATAAGGAATACCCTTCACCAATTCTTTAGAATTAATTCTAGTAAGGTGATAAAAAGATGCATGTCCTAATCTTCTATGCCATAACCATGAAATCTCATCAAAACCATTTAAACATTTAGTAGAACAATCCAAATCAAGCATGTCAATAATATAGACATTATTTTCACGAAATCCAGTGAGAATACAATTATTGATTTTACAATTAAAAATTTTGGAAGAAGATTCATCAAACACAACTTTGAGACCACGATCACATAGTTGACTAATACTATGCAAGTTATGTTTAAGCCATCAACAAGAACTACATTTTCTATTAAAGGAGATGCACCAATCTTAATGTTACATATACTGATGATGGTCCCCTTGGAGTCATCTCCGAAGGTGACGGTTGCCACCTTCATCGGACCTTGATAGGGTTGTGAAATTGTTGATGTCCCATGTCATATGCCTTGAGCAACCACTATCAAGGTACCACCGTTCCTTACGTCTTGGAGCCTTGGTGTGTACCTGTATCAAATAATTTAAGACTTGATTTTGGTACCCATATTTTCTTGGGTCCTATAGAGTTAGTGTTTCGAATTCACACAAGATTATTTGTACTATTTATATGATCATAGCAAAATTTAGCTAAATGGCCATTCCGGCCACAATAAGTACATTTATAAATTCTTCCATATTTAAAAGCATAATGAGCATGTGGCTTACGAACATGTGAATTGTGAGCATGAGTAGTTTTAGCATGATTGACATGTGAAGTGTTGGCATGATGAACATGTGAAGTTTGGCATGAGATGTTTTATCATTTTTAGCATGTGGAGTACGCATATGCTTCTTTGAAATATTTCTTCTAATTTAGTATTGTTAAAAGCACATTCTTTTTAAACATTTCTCAAATCATTGATTTTTGTTTTTAACATGAAAAACTCATTTCATCAATTTAGGATATTTAGCCTTACAAGCAACTCTATAGGCATCAAAATCTCTTTGCGTTGAAATAAGATTAGAAGATAGTTCATCCTTTTCTTTTGAAGAAATGGTAAGTTGATTTTTAAGCATTTTAATTTCCTTTTTAATTTTGAACACTCTACCTTTTTATCATAAAACTTTCTGAAAGTTCAACGAAAACATGCACTAACATTTCTCTACTTATTTCACTTTCATCACCAAGTGGTTGGGTGGTTACCTTAGGTGTGTTGCCATAAAACACATATTTGTCGTGTCGACTTCATCTTCGGATTCACTTTCTGAATCCCAAGTGTCTTTGTACACCTTCTTTTCAACCGACCTTTTTTGCTTCAAGGAGGAAGACATCTTTTTCTTGAAATCTGGACAATCGGCCATGATGTGTCCGGGTTTCTGACAGTTGTAGCATATGATCCTTTTCTCCTCCTTTCCTTCCCATTACTTCTATAGTTGAGCTTAGTTTTGTGGTACATTCTCTTTACATTTCTCACAAGAAGAGATAGCTCTTCATCATTTTCTTCATCTTCTTCATCATCGTAGTTGGAGGAGGAAGACTTGAAAGCTATTGACTTTTTCTTTTGAGGTATAACATCTTCTCTAGCCTTCCTCTCCATCTCATGAGTCTTAAGGTTTCCAATAAGACTTATGAGCTCCATCTCGTCTTTGTCATTCAACTCCTTCAAGGTGGTAGCTTTGATTTCCCATGACGAAGGAAGAGCACAAATCACCTTACGTACCTTTGGCGTTGCTTATTTCATCACCTAAAGAAGAAAGACTATTTGTAATCTTAGTAAACTTGGCAATCATATTATCAATAGATTCATCTTCTAGCATTCTAAAACTTTCATATTGAGAACGCAAGAGATCTATTTTATCTCTTTTGACTTGTGATGTTCCCTCGTGAGTGACCACTAAGTGTTACCAAATCTCATAGGCGTCATCCTCATTCAAGCTGAGAGTAGGGCAGCCTTTGAATTAGCATCAAATTCCTTGAAGGTAAGTTCGGACCAAGTGTCCTCGTTTTTGGGTCTAATAAAAGGCTTGGTCAAAGACTTCGTAACTAGACTACCTAGAGATTGTAGAAAAATGGTTATCCTAACTTTCCATATGGGAAAGTTGAGTCCATCAAATTTGGGAGGGGTCTTAATGTTATCGGCCATCTTTACTAGTGTATGAATGAAGATGTGAAAATAGTGATTAGCAAATTTTAGGATCTCTCTAAGGATGTGAAGCCAAAAACTAGAGTCATAGCTCTGATACCAATTGAAATCACCTAGAGGGGGGTGAATAAGTGATAATGCTAATCAATGCACAAAAATGTTATGATGCAACGATCACCCGGAACAAGCTTAGAAGCTGAATACCCCGTGAAGGGCTCTGAACTCCTTCCTCATGATTCCTCTAGATAAGAGTTTGAGGTGCGCAATGCAATCTTGTTGTATGAGTATTGATCGACAATATAGCAATGAATATAAAGCAAGTAAATAACACAAATAAACTAATCGCAAACACTGAGATTTGTTTCGAGGTTTAAGCACCTAGCTCTACGTCCCCGCCTTCACCCAGAAGGATTTAAGAACCACTATAACTTTCACAAAGAATTACAACTATAAGGGAGCACCCAACTCCTCTATCACACTCCTCTAGTCAGAGGTAGTGGAGCCACAAATACAAGAATATCTTGGTAATCAAAAGACCACAAACCCTCTTTTGAAAAACTTTTTCCCTTACAAAAACCCCAGAGAATAATGTGTAGGATTGAAGCTCATATTTTGTAAGTGAAAAAGAAAACAAAATTGAAGAGAGTTTTAAATCAAAAACTTCAGTGAAAAGAGAAATTTTGAGCAAAAAAACTGAGAGCAAAAACTTCTTTTGAAAAACTTAAACTTCATTTCTTTTGCAAAGGATTATTGTAATCTCTTCAACCCTATCATCCCTATCTATAGGATAAAGTTAGGGATTAAGAGGTAAACTGTTATAATGAATAATTAGGAAAGATTAGACCCAAATCCAGCCCTCAAATTCGTTTGGAGAAGAAAAGCACGTTTTAAAACGTGTTTAGAAAACTAGCCGTTTAAGGCTGAAAATACGCTCACGGTCGACCGGCTGGTCGACCGGTTTTCAAAAAATATAACCGTTGCCTGCCCACGGTCGACCGCCCAGTCGATCGTCCCAAACAGAGACTTAGGTGCTTTCAGTCGGCCGAAGCGCGCGGTCGACCGACATGGGTCCGGTCGACCACCCGGTCGGCCGGGTAACGTGCACACATGCACACACCCAAACGGTCAGAAGCACGATCGACCGCCCGGTCGACCGTTCTGACCTGAAACAGAGCCGATCGACCGTCCCGTCGGCCGCAACAGGCCAAAAAGTTTCTTTTGAAAATGGTTTTGAAGAACTTAATCATTTTTAAATTAATTTTGATCAAGACTTGGTGTACTATATAAATAGAGTTTGTAAGTATTAGAATATGTTTAAAAATATTTTATATATAGGAGAAAATCTTTAGAAAAATCATGTGCAAAATCTTGTGTGTGGGGAATATTGAGTTCAACACTATACACTATCCTTTAACAAACTAAAAATTATAAAAACTAAGAAAGGAAGTCTCTGAGACGCGTTACACCAAGCTAGAGCCTTCTCTCCTATAAAAAACGTTCTCTTGCGCCATTGCCTTTTAGCATCATAATCCTTGCAATATGCTTAAAAGGCCATCATGACTAGTATAAACCTGAAACTCATACTAAATAACTTATTAGTACCAAATAGCTTCTATGTGTTTTGTTATCATCAAAACTTAAACAATAGAGAGTGTAACCTTTTGGGCTAACAGTATTGTTGGAGTCGGGTACTCTGGTCTTGAGAAGACCAAGTTATAATCCCTTGGGTATAAGGTTCCTGTGTGGAAGTTCTCTTAGTAGATATAGTGGAAATCCTTCATAGTGGTGAAGGCGGGTACGTAGAGTAGTGGTACGAACCTCGAAACAATTTCTCTTGTGTTTGTGATTGATTTCTTTTTGCCCTTTATTGCTTTTCATTCTTATACTTGTGATACTATTTGTTTTGTTTTTCTATATTGCATTCATTTCATCTTCTTGCATTTTCGGTCTATACTCATATCAATAAGGAAGCAATTAAGTACCTCAACTCATCATCTAAAGAATCAAAGAGAAGTTCTAAAGCCCTTCACGGGAATTCGGCTTCAATTTCTTATTTTAAGTGACCGCTTGTATTTTTCATCTCAACTAGTTTTAAAGTGTATTTGATTAGCATAACACCTATTCACCCCCCTCTAGGTGTTTTTCAATATATATATATATATCATACAAGTACCCTTTCTCTCTCTTTCCCTCTTTCATTTTTACTTTCTTCTTCTCCTCTTCTTCTTCAAAACCATCCAACCCAACAGTCCCGTGTCCCCTCCTCTTGGCTGGCAACCTAGCTCGGCGACACCATCTCCTCTCTCTTTCACTCTCCAACAAACTCTCCACAACTTCTCCTTCACCAACTCAATCCCATCACCACCATCACAAAGAAAACCCATCTTCATTACTACCTTCTCCACCATCTCTACCACCACCAACACCACCGACAAACTCCTTCCCCCTGTGAACTCTTCCATCCTAGCTATTCTTCGGCTTCTGAAACGCCATTTCATCAACTCCCAATTCCACCTTCTTCAACTAGACTTGCACCACTAATCTTCCCTCTCTTTTCCTCTTAGGCGGCCACTCTTGGCCGGAGCGCCGCCGCTGCGCCGCCGTGACGGTTGCAGGCCGATGGTCGTGGACCCCCTCTCCTCTCTTCTTTTCTTCCTTCCTTCTTTTCTTTCCTTCCTTCCTTTCTTCCTTCTTTCCTTTTTTTCCTTTCTTTTATGTTCTCTCTTTCTGATTTGGGTTCTCTCTCTCATGTTCTATCTCTTGTTCTCTCTCTCATGTTCTCTGTCTGATTCTGGTTCTCTCTCCCTCTCTGATTCTGGTTTCTCTTTCTCTCTCTTGTTCTCTTTCTATCTGATTCTAGTTTCTCTCTCCTGTTCTCTCTTTCTCTCTGTTCTATCTCTCCTGTCTCTCTCTTTCTCCTATTCTCTCTATATATATATATATATTGTATTATGACCACATGTGCATGTTCTAGTGTTATGGGATTTCGCGGCATTTTGAAGATTGTTTAGGCGAGTGCCCTCACCTTCTTATTGGCTTTCCCTGCTTCGTCGGGTCGACTTATATTTTATTCTATATTTTGAGATTGTATTTGTATTTTGTATTAGGCTGTGCCCATGTATTTGTATTTGACCAAGTGCCTAGAATTGTACATGTATTATACTTATAACAAATGTTTGTACTAGGGTAGTTTATTTCAGTACACATGATATGCCTGTGACGTGTTCTATTACTGCTTTATACCATGCGTGGCCGACCCTTCGTGGTCATTTAGCCCCTGGACTTAACCGTTCTGCGGTTCTGTATCAGCTTTGGGCTAAACCCCCTAAGTTTTATAGCTTCATCGGAAGCCTAGCTAAGTCGTGTGACTGTGTAATTAGCCTATTAGACACCTCGTCAGGCACGATTTACTATGCTCTCGCGTTGCTCAAACCCCTGAGTTTTACTAGCTACACCGTGTGGCTGCGAGCCGAGCTTAATTGTGTCACTTCGTCAGGCACGGTTTAGTTATGTCCCTATTTTGTTCAGCCTTCGAACTTACTCGCTTATCAGTTCTCTTGTGTGCTAATCATATATATGTGTGTGTTGTTTGATACTACCATCTCCTGCATGCACATACTCAGCCTCTGGGTTTAACCTCTCTGAGGTTTATTAAAGTCTTCTGGACTTTCTAGTTACGCCTAGAAAGGCAGCTTAGCGCTCAGTGTTTTACTACTAAACACGCCTAGGCGAAACTCTGTCGGATTTTAAACTCACATCTTAAACTAAGTCGTTCCTAAGTTCCACCGACGCTCTGGTGATAAAACTCTATTCGTTGATCATATCCCCCGCACAGCTTTGCTTCGCTTGGATGTTTGTTTAATTTCTTGTTCGCTTGCCTGCTTGATAATTTAATTATTATCCTTTCCTTGATGGTCGTGAAGAGTTTGAAATCTTTACTTATACTGTTTTTCAAAAACTATATGTTTTCCTGTATTCATACTGATCCCCTCTATCGTTACTATTTTTCTATATTTGTACCGATCTCTTATATTGGTATTTCTTTCCTGTATCACGTTTTTCTGCATTGCTTGACAAGCTTTCACTTGATGTGCTAACACTTATCGTGCTAACACTTACCGTGTTGTCACTTGGCACTTGACACCTACATGCTATCTTTTGACATAATATTACCTGACATCTGACATATGATCACCTGACACTTACCATGCCTTATACTTGACTCTTATAATTATCACTTACGAGAATGATGACCTGATATCCACACACACACACACACACACACAACACACACTATATATATTTCAGTACAATATGTACTCATGATAAACCTGACTTGCTCTAGCTCATTCCTGTACACTAATAATTATCTAATAAACTATAAAAATGATAATTATATCGGGATGGGAGGAATTGATGGATATTGATGTGATGTTATGTTTACAATGGTCGCTGAACTGACGATTCGTGTTGGGTGTCTTAATCCCCAAATTTGGCGACACGAGTTCGGGTGTAATATAATTCCTGAGAAGGGTAGTAGTGGGCCGTTGTCCTGGGCCGAGGCGGGACCCACTATAAATATGATCTATCAACCTTCATTAGTTTCTAATAACCACTTGCCTTGCTCGTATATGAATGTATGGTGTTGATGTAGGTCACTTAGTAGGGGGTAATAGCTGACTAGCTAGTCTAATGACAAATGATGCGGAATTAAAAACTAATAACAACACACTAAGTGTAACCAAAGAGTGTAGCCGAATTCCCAGCGAAGGGCTCTGGACTATCTCCTCAAGATTCCTCTAGGTTAAGAGTTGAGGTGTCACTATAGCTCTTAGTTGAATACAAGTGTGAGCAAACAATCCTAAGCATATAACAATTAAGCACAAGATATATCAAGCATATAAAGATAAAAGCACTGTACGCATGCAAGATTTGTAAACACAAGTGAGAGATAGAGAGGGAGCAATCGCAAACACGGAAGATTTGTTTTGAGGTTCGAGCACCTTTGCTCTACGTCCCCGCCTTCAACACTATAAAGGATTTCTACTGGAATCGATCCCACTGAATCACTCGGTGCCACAACACCTACAACGAATTCACACTAGAACTCTTGGACTCACTAGTCTCTCTCTTATTCCCGTAAGAACAACACAGGAAAGCACACTAGCTTACTGAGGCCACACCTCTACACTGAGCTCCCACAAGAACTCGAAACAACACGAACCCGCAAGTTCACCTCCTCAAATACAAAGAAGAACTCTTGATGATCTCAACACTTTGATTACCTAAAAACACAATCACAACTAAGATCCTTAGAGGATGGATATAGCAATGGATAGCTCAAGCATGCGTGAGAAAATAAGATAGAGTAGTGGAGGAAAAACTCAAGAAATCTCTTTTGAAAAACACTCTTGAAAACCTTCCTTTTAATATGGAATTATTTTCTCTAAAATAATTGGAGAAAACCTCTATAAGAATGGGAAAAACTAGCTTGAAAACACACTTCAAATCTTATAGAAAACAGTCTAAGAGAACCCCATTTTATAGACTCCAAAAATATAGCCGTTGGGGTCCAACTCAGCAGAAAAATCTACTGTCGGTCGACCAGCCGGTCGTCCAGCCAATGATCAAATTTATGACCGTTACAGCCTGTCGGTCGACCGCCCCGTCGACCGATCCAAGGCTTTGACCTATCAGTCGACCGGCCGGTCGACTGAGGCCAGATCCAGATAAGCACAACTCTCTGGAAGGTCGACCGGTCGGTCGACCGGGCCTTAGCGGTCGAGCCGGCCCACTCGACCGCCCTCAAGCCAAAATGACTGTGTACGTTTGTGCGCATCGGCCGACCGCCCGGTCGACATGTCGGTCGACCGCCAGAAGACCTGGTCAGTCATTATTTAGGGATTAAAACTTGATTTTATATTTTCTTATAAAATCTCATAAAATCACTAAAAATCTACAAAAATGATTTCTTTGAAATACTTTGAAATACAAATAAATGTGATCAAAAATCAACATATATTACAAACTTTTTAAACTATTTTGTAATATAAAAATTTTGCCTTAAACAAAAATCTGTATTTTTCAAAAATAATCTTTTATTTGAAAAATAATTTTTTCGAAAACTTCTCCAAATACAAAAACAAGATATTGTAAATACTTTTGAAGCTTAGTGTGTATGGATATGATCCAATACACATATAAGATGAAATATCTATGCTTTTGACAATAAGCTCTAAAATAGGTTTTGATAAATATAAAACTCAAACATATGATGTAGAAACACCAAATAAGTTTTTCTAAAATTTTTGAACCAACAATGTGTATTGATGAAATCCAAAACACATATAAA